>JAMKCH010024041.1:0-44882 GCA_023653785.1 Ophioderma brevispina
TGATGGGATGGGGTGTTGTACATGGACCAGCTTCGCACAATCACAACTAAACACTAGAGGCAAAGTGCTCCGAAGAGCACAAACTAGCCGTGGGGATGAATCACTTGCTGATAGCGTAACATCGGTGAAATGTCATGTTAAGGGGCACTTTTGGCTGAAACGACTACTTGCTGATCACTGTCAAAATTTTGTGACACCCTATGTGCACTGACCATAGACAATGCACTAGACGACTCCAGGATACTATGCCCGAGTTTCAGTTTGACCTTTGACCCCTTACGATGCTCACAGAGCGGTGTCACTGTGGTCTTTTTCACGTTTCATTGATGCCTACAAGATGGCTGAGCCTAGATACGTCAATTAAGCTTCTTTTATTATTTGACCCCTAGATGACCATTTTGACCTTGACCCGAAATTGTGCACCTAAGTAATAGAGTTTTTACAGTGGTTCTTGGGAACAAATTTACAAAAATATTACTTTGGTTGATGATTATAGCGTTTTTGCATATTAATGAGCTCATTTGCATATCTTACAGATGACCCTTGGGGCCAATATTCAGTCATATGATTCGCCTCAACACTATCCGCAACTTTTGCACAGACATCACCAATCCAATCTTATCGTTTTGGGATAAACATTTTTGCAATTAATTAGATATGGCCGCTTTAAGGTGAATGAACTTCGATCGTTTATCGGTGTACATCCTATTATGAAGGTTGGTCTAAGGATTCTTGTGAACAAATTTGGCATCTAGGCTTATTGTCTGTAGGACAAAGTAGGCTTTAAAGATTTTTACAAAATGGCGGCTACGTCCGGTTACGTGACCTTTGACACCAATCTGAGTACACCACAATATGCAGCTGGCGGTCAGCGGTTATTCTGAGCAAATCTTGTTTTTTTCAAAATTGGCATAAGGGTTTGTCACTAGTGCATTTTGAAACAACGGAGTGCGTGGGAAACAAAGAAGAACAAAGAAGAAGAAACGCACACAAAATACAGGACCTAGCCGTGCTACGCACACAGGCTAGGTAAATATAAAATGTTTATGAGATGCATAATTTGCCTAGGCTTAGATTTTTTGGGGTTAAACAAATCAAGCTGTAGAACAGTAGTGCATTTTCAATGATGCAGTTAAACCTCCGAATGGGAGGATAGAGAGCGGAAAGTGCATTACAGAAAGAAACTAGAGACATTTTTGTGCTCAAAGAGCACGACCTAGTAGTGGAATCTTGTGCACATTTGGTAATTTGATCTTTGACCCTTAATCAATGGTCCATAAAACAGGGTACCTGTAGACTTTTATTTCATCTTTCATAATCCCTACAAGTTGGTTATGATATTTTGCATATGGGCAATTTTGAGATTTGGCATATTTTGACTTGGACCGAAACGATGGGTCACAGCGCGGGGTCACTGTGGACTCTTTTTCATAATTACGATGCCATCACGATGGCCACAATTAGATTAGCACATTCAGCTTCTTCAGATTTGACCCAAGATCGAACCCATTTGAACATTTTGACCCCAATGTTGTGAGCACTGATAATAGAGCTTTATCCAGTGGTTCTTGTGCACCAACTTGACAGTTTTCCTATTTTGGTTGATGAGTTGATAGTGTTTTTGCATATTGATTATATTAATTAGCTCATTTGACTATCTTACGGATGACCCTTGGAGCAATATTCTGTCATATGATTCCTATCAACTCATCTGCACCTTTTCAAGGAAATCACCTCTCCAAGTCTTATCGTTTTTTAGATTAGCGTTATGCATATTTAATTAGATATGGCCGCCATTTTGAATATTAATGAAACTTCGATCGTTTATCGGTGTAAATCTATATGAAGGATGGTCTAAGGATTTTTTGTAACAAATTTGGAAGCTATAGTTTGCTTTCTGTAGGACAAGTAGGCATTTAAAGATTTTTACAAAGGTGGCTACTTACGTTACGTGACCTTTGACCCCAATCTGAGTACACCCCATATGGAAAGCTGGGGGTACGCGGTCTCTGACCAACTTTGGTTGATATGGGGTTAACCGTTTGGTACTAGTAGTAATTTGAAAGTGCATTGGAAAGAAAAAGAAAAAGAACTAGACGACCCAGGATACTATGCCCAGGTCAATTTAACCTTTGACCCTTCAACAACGCTTGCTCACAGATCGGGGTCTCTGTGGCTCTTTTTCACTTTTCATCGATCCTACAAGAGGCATAGCTAGATAGGTCTATTAAGCTTCGTTTCTAGTGACCCAGATGAACCCCATTTTGAACCTTTGACCCCCATATTGCTGCCATAAGTAATAGGCTTTTCCAGTGGTTCTTGTAACACATGTTGACATATATATCTGACTTTGGTTTAACGAGTTTATAGCGTTTTTGCATATAATTAGCTCTTTGCATTCTTGCACGTACCCGGGCCAGTTTCGTCACTATGATTCGTCTCGACATTATCCGCAACTTTTTGCACAGACATCACCTGATCCAAGTGTTATCGATTTTGAGGTATATCAATTTTTGGCATATTCAATTAGAAATGCCGCCATTTTTGAATGTTAATGATTGTCCTATATGAATTCTGTTTACAATCTGTAATACCATGACCAAAGACGATGCTCATGTTGGAATTTTCGTATGTAGCGCACCTATTCTGTAGAAGAAGTAGGCCTCAAAAGATTTTAAAGTTTTTTTGACCTTCTATTGACCCCTACCAAGGTCAAAGTCAAATATTTACACCCCTGATGGTAGCTTGTCAAGTTGGTTCTTCTGACCATTTTGGTGTAATATTCGCCCACCGTTTTGCCAGAAAAAGGCAAAAAACCGATGGTATGGAGAAGAAGAAGAGAACTAAAGGAAATGGTGCGCGAAGACACAACCTAGCCGGGGATAAAAAATGACCTTTGACGCCCCCATACCGAGCACGAATTTTGTGAAGAGTCTGATTCTGCTTCATATGCATGGGTCACGTGGCCCATGGTAACCATTGCAATTGACAGATATTAATTTTTGAAGATTTTTCACTTAAGACCGAAAGTTCCCCTTTAATGACCTTGTGACCCCCATTTTGTGCATAATTTTGGTGAAGGGGTCTCACGCTGCTTCATATGCATGAGTCCCGTTACCATGCTACCATCAACCTTGCAAATGAACCAGATAATGAATTTTTGAGATTTTTACTTTAACCCAGGATGCCCTTTAATGACCTTTGACCCCCAATGTTGTGCATAACTTTGTTGAGCGCTCAAGCTGCTCATATGCATGGTCACGTGACATGCTACTTGCAAATAGGCAAATAGAATTTTGAAGATTTTTCACATTCAGACCGGAAGTGTCCCTTTAATGACCCTTAATGACATTCGATCAAAATTCTTCTGTGTACACCCCATAGGTGCCTTGGGTCAGCCGGTTCTTCTTCTGAACAAGTCTTTTGATTATCCAATTGATTTGTGGAACAAGAAGTAATTTATAGAATTTTGACGAATCCCCTTTACTCGGCCCACATGACTCTTTGACCCCCAATCTGCGTACACATCGTAGGGGTCTTGGGTCAGTGGGTTCTTCTATAACATTTGTGATCATGCAACTTATTCTGTGGCCGAAGAAGGCTTTATAGAGTTCCGAAAAAAATTTCAAAGAATGCCCCTTTAATTGCTCACGGTGACTTTTGACCCAAATCTGTGTACACCCTATAGGGACCTTGGGTCAGTGTTCTTCTGACCCATGTTTTTCGGGCAATCCGGATAATCGTTTGTCACTAGTAGCATTTTCAATTTTCATCGAAGGAAAGAAGAAAGAAGAAATCGCACAAATACAAAACCTAGCCGTGCTACGCACACGGCTAGGTAAGAAGACGAAGAAAAATAAACATCACAAGCATACTACTATGCCGCTAGAACGGGCATAGTAGAACATAACGACTGGAATACAGGACCTTATTCGTTGCACGACTAAGGTAACTAGAAGTTATTGTGGCCGATAGGCCACTGTACAGCCGATGGTAAATATGACCCCATTTCAAGCATGTCAAGCCTTTGAGCCCATGTCAAGCACAATCTTGGTGAAGGATCTGAAGCTCCTTTAACGGGCTTTATCTGTCTTCTATAGGCTGAGATATTGTCAATTAGTCTCATTTTTAGCATTTTTGGCAAAATTGAACATTTGACCCCCTAAATGACCTTTGACCCTGATATAAAAAAAACCTGATAGACATCGCAAAAATGCATTGTTGCAGTTCAAATAAAAAAAATTCTACTATGCTTAGTTCTGGAGATAAAAATTCTTAAAACTTCAGCTCATTCGGAGCTTGTTGTAGATTTTGACCTTTGACCTTGACCTTTAACCTTTGGGGTCGAGACTACCATAGACCTCTCCTACCATTAATGTTACATCACTGTAGCAATAACAGGCTTTATCTGTCCTCCATATGCTGAGATATAGCCAATTTGGTCTTATTTTTAGCATTTTTGGCAAAATTGACCTTTTGACCCCCTTAATGACCTTTGATCCTGGTATAAAAAAAACCCTGAGGTACACAACAAAAAAGCATTGTTCCAGTTTAAATAAAAAAAATCTGCTTAGCTTAGTTCTGGAGATAAAAATTCTTAAAGTTATTTAGCTCAAAACCGGAAATGACCTGTAAATGACCTTTGACCCTCAAAATAAAAATACCTTGCATACATTTGCTAACATACATGTATATCTGAAGGTCATGTTACTCTGCTATGTTTACATTTTGAGATAAAAATTTTTGAATGTTTTAAATATTTTTGGTTTTTGATCGGAAATTACCCCTTAATGACCTTTGACTGCTTATTCCTGTACACCCTATATGAAGCATGGGTCGGTGGTTCCTCTGAACAAGTTTAGTTGATATTGGCATAATCCTGTAGAAGATATTTTTGCCAATTAAATGGCATATTTTGGCTTTCAGACCGGAAATGACCACCTTAATAACCTTTGACGCGTTATTCTTGTACACCCTATATGAAGCATGGGCTGGTCTTCCTCTCTGACCAAGTTTAGTTGAATCTGCCATAATCCGGTAAAAGAAGATATTTTTGGCCGAATATGACAATTGGAACCTGTGGACTAGTCAATGGTCAGATGGGGGTCAAAGTCTTATGGCAGGTGATGGTTCGCTGAGCGGTTCATTTTGTGCAAACCGGGGCACTATTGGTCAGCCCCTACTGAGCTATAAGCACATTACAAAGAAAGAAAGAAGCAGTAACACGCTAAGTAAAACAGAACACTCCGATTTGCAATCGGCTGTGTAATGAAGGTATTAAGTTAGGAAGTCATCATCGGATTTTGGCTAGAGAATATGTTATATTTTTAAAGGTGGCAATGAGAGATTTTTTGAGGTACCCAAATAGTGTGCCATAATAGTAAATTTCAAAAAAAAATATAGAATAAGACATAAAATAGATTTCTTGCTTGTATTGCTACAGAAATGCCATAAAAAGGAGGAAAAAAGGCGATTCTGATTTTGCCTTATATTCAATATAAAACAGGCTGAATTTTGTATTTTGCTCCTATACGAAATAGAAATTTCAAATTTTTTTGTACCAAAGAAACATTTCTCAGCTTAATCCTTTCATAGATGGGGTTATGTTTTGATAGAAGCTTTACATCATGGCAAAAATCAGTACTTTCGATTTTTTTTGGGACACACTGATATGTAATCTCTCGTTGCACCTTTACTAAACGGGTGAAAGGTCAGTGTTCATTAAAGCTAAATCTGGGCACGACTCAACATGTTGGCTCGTCTCATTCTTTTTGAGCAGGTTTAATATGGTCAACACTCTGTTTGCAATACACTTTATTATAGATTTTACAAAATGAGGTCAGTCTTGGACCGTGGTTTCTTTGATTAAAGACACTATCATGATTTGCTAAATTCAAAAATCGAACAATCATCAAAAATGCGATTTTTGCATCGTTCTGTAACAGTACAGTATCCCAACATACCCCTGCAATTATACACCAGAAGCCCTAATAATGACAGACTCGGCAATTTTAGTCATTTAACTGTCCGTTCGGACCTTACTACAACACGTAATTGAATGGGGAATCGTTCTTGGAACACTGCCGTTTCTTCCTTTCTGTAAATTCTTCAGTTGGAAATTGTACCTTATAGAATTTAACAGACTTATCCTTCACTTTGAAGCTATTCCTTCAATTTCAAATATTTTTTCCAAATCACGATAGTGTCCTTTAAGTTGAGAGACAGCATTTTTGCATGATGTTTATATATTTTACAAAAGGAGTCAAATGTCACATACCCAACCTATTCTTGTTACTTGTAAACAACATCCAAGATTCTGTCACATCTTCCTATTTTTATGAAAAGCATATTACAACATTTTTTTTTGAAGAAGCGCCCCAATTTTTTCAAACATTGAGAAGAATTTACGCGGTTCATTGGTAACTGGCTGATTAAACTTACCTTGAATGGTTAATCTCGAAAATGTTCTGTGTCACAACGAAGGAATTTTTTGATTATGAATATTATTATCAGGGCATCCCGATAATAATTCAACGGCTGCTGGAACCGGCTTCCAAGGTAAATACCGTGAATATCGCCATGTACGTGTCTACGCTCATACCTTAGTTGTTTTATTGGTTTCAGGCAAGTCAAGCTAGAGGTTATCTTCTCGAGGTGGCACTATTTCATCATGGACAGACATAAACGTGCCATTTCCATCTCTGCCGTAAGTCCAATCTGGGATCCCCATTCTAATTACCAAATCCGCTTATTATGATAAATACGCATTGTCTTCATTCCTCCTCTCGTTTTCTTGGGGGGGTTGGGGGTTGGGGGGGGATTTTTGGTATAGTTTTCTTATACATTAGTAACGTAACTGTGCCAACTATCAACTTTATTTTGAATTTGGGGCTCTCTTCAAAAATTGTGCCATGTGCTTTAATTGGTTTAGTCTACCATGCAAATTTAATAAACCCTGAGACCATAGACTGTTACACAAAGTTTTGACAACTCTATGTAATGGGTAACAAAATGGGAATGAGATTCAAATGCTTCCAAATGTAAGATCATATGTGTTAGTAGAAGATGAAATTGTAGGCAATGCCAAATAACTCTAGTATGGGGACGGAACTTTTAGAAACATCATGAAATCAGTATCTGGTCATTCAAATTTCCAATGACATTAAGGCCGACTCAGAGATTTTCCCGATGAGGGGCGCACTCATTTTTTTAAACAAATCGTGTTTTTTTGTATATATTAATTGCTTACCCATATACTAATCACTGTTTGAAATAACTAAACTCACATGAAGTTTTTCATATAGAAAATTACAATGTTGTTATAAACTTCCGGATCCGGAAATTTTGTTATACCGTTATCCTAATGCACTGTTTATCTGTGCATACATACTTACTCTGCATGAAAACAAAAAAACATCTTAGAATTGAGCATTTTAGGTAACTATTTTTAGTTCTAGATACCATTTTAATTAGCTACAAAACTACTGTGTACAAAACAACTACAACTACACAAACTACACCAAAAAATTTATATTTCGAATCTCTGAATCAGCCTTTAATGGAATCGTAAAACTAGCATGCTTCATCCAAAGCGACCCGAACTTAATAAACTTGATTCAACATAGCTTCTACCACACTTCAAGACACCACAGATAAATAATATATAACACCTTATTTCGTCCACACCTTGAATATGGTATTGTAGCATAGGATTCCCATACAAAGAACATCGCTCAGCTTGAATAAGTCCAGCGTATCAAATCTGCGATATACGTGGCAGGAAATTATAAAAGGAATGCAGGGGTGTGGATGGGTTTTTGTTGAAAAATCCTGAATTGGGTAAAAAAGTCCTGAAAAACGGCATAAAATTGACCCAAAACACTTAGAATTGGGCTGAAATTAAATAAGTTGCAGAAATTTTGAAAATAAAAAATCCTGACGAATCATACCCCTGAGAATGCCAGTATTTCAGATATGCTGCCCAAGCTGGGTACAGTCTTGAAAAGTGCAGGGAGGCCCATTGCTTAACATGCTCGTACAAGATAATTCATAAACAACTTGATAACACAACAGATTTTATTGACCCAACATAGCCATTCTATATAGAAGGATACATGACCAGCAGTTCAAATGTTGTTCTCATAAGACAACAGTATTCCCAAATAGTTTGTTCCCAAGAACGATTAGTGCCTGGAATAACCTACCACAGAGGGTGCTCACTCAAACTAAACCAGATGCAGTTTTACATACCTGCCAACATTGAGAACTCAAAAATCAGAATGCATGTGTTGCAAACACCTCATCATGAAAGCCCTTATAGGTGGTGTCTATTTGTGATCCAATTTAAGGCCTCTAGTGGAGTACACAGGGGCAGAGTCTCCGGAAGTTACTGGTTTCTTTATATTTTAAGCTGTAGGAAGAGCTTCAGGAGCCCAAAAATATTTCAGGACTTTTCTGGCAGTTATTTCAAGATTTGTTTTAAATTTCAGAAATAGGGATATCCCTATTTTTTGCAATTTTGAATTTTTGAAATAGGGATGGTTCCTATAAAACAGGGAAGGTTGGCAGGTATGGTTTTAGTGCTTCAGAAATAATCTGCTCCTCATCCAACCTCCTGTTAAAATGTCCTGCTGGCAGTCTATGGAGAATCTAACATCAAGTACCTATCAAGTATCAAAATTTGCATTTTTCTCAATTTTGTTGTTGTGGTGTGGATCACTTTTATGGGACCAGTTTGTAACATATAACCTCATAGGTTCCAACTCAGATCAGGATATCTCTATCACTCAATAGTACTTTAGTACTATGGGAATAATACTTTAGTACTATGGGAGCACAGGACCATGTTGGGGCTTTGTCCTACAGTGGACTGACAGCTGATGCTGAAAATAGTACTTACAGAAATAATATTGATAAGCAAATTGATCCTGAACATATTTTGAACAGTTAGTCGAAGGTATTCTCACTATTAGATGCAACACTTTTGATTATAAAACGAAGACAGTAATGTACAATCTTCATATGATCTGGAGTTTTCAGGCATTTCTAATGACAAGGTTATTTCCACATGTCATAAGGTAGAAAAAACTACCAAAAACTGATTTGGTAATCCAGTCAGTGAAGCAATGGTACTACTGAAGTCTAGGAAGAGTTATGTAACATTAAATCTGTAGTATGTAGTATAGAGAAACCGTAAGTACCCTATAAAACATGCGGCAACTTAAGAGGAGCATTATCGATGCGAGTCACCACATGAAATTTGGAAAAACATTTTGTTTTGAAAATTTTAATTTTTGAGTATTAAATTTAACCCAATATATGTAATTATACTGAAAAGAAATTATCATGAAGACACATTTCGATAAACCAAGTTTTCATTTATTCGAGGGGAAAGGAGGGGCAAGCGGAAACTTAGGATGACCAGAAAGACAAGACGTGAACGTACCAGGCAATTTTATTCAACAATAGAAAGAGGGACAAACAAAGAGCAGATGGAAGCTTCTGAAAGGGAATAAGGGAGTTGCGAGGAGATAGAAGGGCCGACAAGATATGGATTGGAAAACGCCAGATCGAGTGCTACATTTCCTCCCACCACACGATTTTCTATGGGAAGCCACGAAGAAAGGAACCAGCGAAAATGATTTCCTTTCATTATACCTTGCTATGATTGAAGATAGCGAGAGAGAAACGAACAATGAAAGGTAGAGGGTGAGAAAAAAAGAGTGAGGAACCAGTGGAATACAAGATGGTGGGGAGCGCGTGGTTTAAAAAGAGCAAAATTATTTCGGAAGAAGGAGGAAAAGAAAAATGGGGGGAGACTACTCCAGGATACCATGCTTTACATAATCTAAGAACGGAGCCTGAACACCACTAGCAATCTCAAAGTTCCCGTCAACACTTGATGATAAGGGTAGAAGAATACTTCATTTGATATACTGAGGAATGGATGCTTCTAAATGCATCCAAGGTGGGCAAAACAGAGACAAATTGCCAAACAAATATGTGGGGAACAAATGGAGAAACCAAACAAGACCAAAGAACGAGTGTTGCGTGTAGGTTTGCAGAATGTGTTTTTAACAAAGACCAACAGCCCAAAATGAAGTCCTACATTTACTCAATCTAAAGGCCTCTCACTAAACCAGCATACTTCGTATTATCGTCATGTGAGACCGTAGGCACTAATGGAAGTTTTAATAGGGCTTCTGGGCAAAGACTGTCGGAAGGGGGTAGACATAATGGAGTGATCAAGGGTATACAATGCAGATGAGTTGGACTTCCCACTACAAGCCAGAACTGAAAGAGTTCTAGCACCTCTAAATGTGCAAAAAACAGGACGTGTACAACAAGGGGTATACGTACATCAGTGTATTGTGCAGATGGTTTTTAGTTTCACCTATGCTCATCCACACACTGGTGTGTTAGACTGCGATATACACAAAACATGGTTGCACCTGAAAGTTTATTCCTTATGAGACTCATCCACAGGTTGGATTGAGTTTAAAACAGTGTATTTGAGTGGATTGCAAAAAACCAATGTCAACCCACACAATTACCAATGACTAATGTTCAAGAATTTTGGAATTTTGCAACAACCACGACATCAACTTGTGTTCAGCTGCTGTGTGATTGTGTAGTCTTCACAGGACTTTAAGGAAAATGAGCTTCAATGCAAGTGCAAATTCCAGGCCAGGAAGTGGAGGAGAGAGTTCACCACGCCAACATTCAGCCATGCTTTTGGGAAAAAGCATGGGAGAATCTACTTCTACTTCTACTGCACAGAGAGGAATTTTGGAAATGTGGCCTTTTTTCATCTGATACCAAAAATGATAAAAACAACTGGAGGTGTTC
Organism: Ophioderma brevispina; assembly: GCA_023653785.1. Classification (NCBI taxonomy): domain Eukaryota; kingdom Metazoa; phylum Echinodermata; class Ophiuroidea; order Amphilepidida; family Ophiodermatidae; genus Ophioderma; species Ophioderma brevispina. The sequence continues at coordinate 10,849 of JAMKCH010024041.1, forward strand.
TTCGAACGTCAAAAGTCGAACTCTGAACTTTTCGCGCCATAGATGACGAAGACAAGAAGCAGCAACGACCAGATTTGCACATAGGGAAAAGGAGGCCGGGACAAGGGGGGGGGGGGAGGTAAGAGAATAGGGTTTCGTGGGGGGGAAATAGAGAAATTAGGGGGCGGGAAAGCAGAAGTGAGTAGAGTGATCGGGGAGATAGGAGTAAGGGGAGGAGGGCGAGGGAGGGAAACTGCGCAGCATTTCGGCATCATCCCCGCCATGAGGCACACAACGCCCCAGGCGGCGGAAGCACCGTGAAGAACAAAACAAAAAAATAAGTATTAAAAAAGATCACCGGAAGAAAAACATTAAAGAAAATCAACAATAGAAATCGAGAAAAATAGAATAAATGATAAAAATAAAAAAACAGAAGTAACATAAGAAGGAAATAAAAAGAACAAAAAAAAAACCGGCAAACACTGGAAAAAAAAAAAACATAGACACAAAAAAGCCGGAGCAACCAACAAAACCCAATGAACTGCAAACCCCACCACCAGTCACAAAAACCACCGCAACACCCGAAGCACCGCCCCAAAACACACCTTAAACCCCTCCCCAACCCCCGCAACCACCCCCCGTCCCCAACACCCGACCCAACACTTAAGCCCGCCTCACCAAACCCTAGGACCAGAAGACAAAAAAAGACACACAATGGGCATGAACAAAGAAACCTCCTACCGCACACCAGACACCCGCAATCACGAATGACGCAGCGCCCGAAACACCCCGCAACACCCACCCACCCCCCCGCCCACCATACATGCCCCGGGTCAAGCACCCCAGCCGCGAGAGTCCACCAAGCAGGTCCCAGTTCGAAAGCAAAACCCCACCCCCGCACCAAGGCACCAGTCAATTAGACCCACGCAGCCCGCCGCCACACACCACAAACACCGGGTAACCCAAGCCCAAACACCCCGGGGCAATCAAGCCACTGCATGCCCCCGCACCGGACGCCGCCGCCCGGCCCGAATTAACACAAGCAACAGCAACCAAAGAACATGGGACCACCAAGCGCTAAGCGACGAAAGAAACGATGAATAAGCATCTTGTAGAAAAGATAGGAGCAAGAAAGGCAGAAAAAGAACAGATATTATAGAGGGAGGAGCAACACAGGTTGGTTTTTTTTTTGTTTGGGGTGGTGGGGGGGATTGGGTTGGGATTTAAAAGAGCACACCGCGCCCCATCAGAGGGCCCCCGAACACACGGCTGCAACAACCCGCAACCCCCTCCCCACAAAACAACCGCAAACACACCTCTTCTCCCTCCCAAACACCCTGCAACCCACAAAAAAAAGTCACAGACGAACAATAAGACAAGCAAAAATAGCATACAAAAGAGAAAAGAAAAAAGAAACAAACAAAAAAAAGAGAAAACTAATTAAACAAAAGACAATCTAAACAAAAAAAACAGAAAGGAACCAAAAACGAAAGCAAAAACAAACTACAAAAAAAAAAAAACAGATTGGCACAAGCCACAAAAAAAAAAGACAACCCTAAAAAACGCAGCCCGACGCCGCACCGAATCACCCAACACCAGCCCCCAACAACCCGCGGCGCTTCGGGTGTCCGTCGTCGCGTAAAAACCCAACGCACTAGTGCAGCCCACCAAACACAAACCAAGATAAAAAAAGTGCAAGCAGCGTTCACGGACAAGACAAATAAAAAGTAAGTACAAAAGGAAAAAGCAAACAAAAAAAACAATCGAATAAAAACCCACAGGAGAAACCAACCAACCAACACTAAAAAAAGCAAATACGAAGACAAACACAGCAACACAGCAACACAAAACCCCCGCAACAAAAGGACCGTTCAAAAAAACATGAGCGAGAAGTAGAGATAAGAGACGGGAGGGGGGCAATGGTAGGGGAACGGTCGGAGGGGATGGGAGAATGGGAGTGAGAGAAGCGAGAGGTAAGTGGGGGATCGGGCGCACGGGGCGGAATAGCCGAGAGGAAAAGTACGGAGTCCGAGCAGGGAGGAAACAGCACATAGCGAAAAGACAAAGTTGTGCCAACGACCGCGCGCTTGAGTACCTACGCCCGGATTCCCTTGGGTAGGTGAATAAAAAGAATCCACTTGTCTCTTGATGAAGGTAACACCAAACGAAAGACTTTATCATGAAATACAGCCTCTTCTTTATAAAAGAAAACATCCGAAAAGAGCATGAGATGTAGCTAAAGGAAACATATTAGTAATAAATGATTAATAAAAGAGGAGGAAACATAACATGTCAAGAATACAATGACAAGCGAAATGGTCAGTAGCGAAGATCGCACTATATATCCGTTCAATAGATATTAGTACAGCTATACGGAAATAGAAAAACGACAGAGCCACAAATACTAGAGATAGCTGGAGGCGAACTATTAGCCAGAAAGGAATCCAGGCGTCTATTCCCTAAGACGGTAAAAGGAGATTACTACTAAAAGCGTAAATGGGCAGATCCATGCGAGCATATGAGCAGGGGTAAGGTATGAGGTTCACTTGAATAAGTTTAGGCCGTACTCGTCATGGATGTAAGTAGATACAAGGCCACTACGGACGTAGGTCTATGTGAGAAAAGGGGCTAGTGGCTGGACTGGGGAGTGGATTTGCAAGAGCTCGGGCCGCTTTCCGGGAAGGCCCCCGGCGGACTGGCCCGCGTGTTAGTTACGTCGTGCGAAGGAGAGACGGCAAGGTTATAGGTGTGGATGGGTGGTGTGGGGGCTACGAGTGCGAGGGTGGAGGTTGTTGGGGGAGTGAATAGGTAAGAAAGGATTGGCTTACGAGCAACATGAGAAAAAAGCTGAGGGCCTGCTTGCGTTGATAACAAGACAAGAAGAGAGGGGGAGACGGGAGGGTCCGTACCCGGGGCTCAGGAGCACATGCTAGCGCGCACGGGGGGGGCGGCCTTAGGCCGCGGACGGGAGAAGGACGCCCCACGCCCCCAGGGGCAACTACGTCGTCCGGGGATGAGGGAAGGGGCCCGGGGGCAGCTAGGAGCTGATGCGCAGACGGGCCGCGCGAGCCCCGGTAACAGGATAGATAAAAAGCAAGAGAAAAAAAAGGAAAGAAAGGAGAAAAAGGGTATTTGATAGGACGAGAAAGAAGAGGTCTGGGCACGGCAACATGGACCGGACACGCGAGACAGAGTACACCAACACTAAGCAATGATCGAAACTAAACGGCACAGGGAAAAAAAAGAGAGTAACAAAACTAACAAGGACAGAAAAACTGACCCAAATCTAATACCCCCCCCCCGCCCCCACAAAAAATCACCCAGCAGAACACCACCACATACACCAACAAACCCGCAACACCCTCCCCCTCACCCAAAACCCACGCAACAACCTACCCCCCCTCCCCAAAACCCCGCAACGGCCAAAGAAACACAAGAAAACAAGAGAAAGGAAAAAAGGATTAAGGAAAAAGTTCTGGGCTATCAGATTGTACACGAAACAAGGTGGGCACAAAGAACAGGGGGCGAGTACTCACCAGCGGCAGAGGTAGGGGAAAGCAAGACGTACGCTCCGCGCCCACGCCGGCCATAAGCAACGCGAACGCCCACCAGACACCGCACCCCGGCCAAAACCCACCGCAGTGGTGGTCGTGGGGTCACCCCCCAGCCCCGGCACCCAAGGTCAACACAGGGCCAACAGCCGCATGAGCCGACGCTGGACCAGCCGAGGTCCGGCGAGGACAAGCTCCCAGGGACACCGGCCCGATGTAGTAAGGGAAGCTAAATATAAGATAAAAAAGAAAAATACTTGCGCCCACCTAGTGGCACTCCCTGATCAAGGTGCAAGAGCCAGTTCTCAGACTCTAATCAACAGGCGTTTGACGACCGATACCATCTCGACGGACTGTCCACCACCTTCTCGCGGGTACTGTCCTGGCGATTTTACTTTGGAATTGGGCATCTGACTTTGGTTGTAGGGGTAAGGTGACCAACCCAGGAGCCAGGCTTGTTGGTGCTCTAACCAACAATTCTATACGCGGAGCCCACGTTGAGGCACACAAGCTTTAGTATGATTCCCCGGCGCGGCCGAGGAATACAGTCGGCAAGTCCTCTCAGAGGTAATCGATCGTCTTTTCTTCATGAACCGAGTAAAGTAAGTAAGTGGTCACGTCCCAGATGTGACGCAAGCAGCCGCTAACCCTTCCTTGTTATACAATGCCCGACTTCTACGATCCGGCATCTTACACAGACTGCCATTCCCTCTCTGTTATGTCGGAACACGACCTTGCACTGTATGATTGTGGGGCGTCCATCCAGCGACGCGCTAATTTGCCCGTTAACGTATGCCTGCCGTCGCCTTTGCCTGGGCTAGCAAGGCTAAAATGTACACGGCTGCTGGGACCTGTCTGGACATAGCCACCATTTCGCTTGCCATCTGCTCCTAACTATCGTCCCTCGCCTCGGACCCTCCTATAATTCTCGAATTGTTCTAAGATTGTGGGCCCGTACCGGCGCCCCACCAGGTACACATTTGCTGCAGACCATACTTCTCATCTGTATCCCCCTTAACGTCAAGGTATTCCTGATCCTTAGCCCCGTAGGAAAATTTCTTTTGTCTCGTCCAACGCCTTGCCACGCCAATGATACGGGCCACATTTTAACGCTTCACATGGCCTCCGATTTGAGCTGGGAAAATTCCCGATGGATTCGCTATCACGTGGCCTTAGGCGACGTACACAAACCTTACTTCTGCTTTCGGATCGGCGGATCGTCTCCATAACTCTTCCTGAATAGCTTACAGTCCAAGTTTTTGGCTGGAGTTCCACGAAGCTAGCGACCGACGCGCCCAGCTCTATATTCACAGGTTGCTTCTTTATACTTAACCCGTAGAAGCGCAGTGATCGGGAGAGCGTAACTTGAATCCACAGTTCTGGCTCTATACGCGAGCTTCTTTCACATCATCAGGGTATCGTCGCGAGGCGAAGCGTACACGGCCTGGACCACGAGTTAAGGTGAGAGAAAATCACCGCCGGAGGATAAGCGAAACCGGAGCCAGTCTCGTCGGCCTTGATTATGCGGCGGGAGACAGCATTTACATGAAACAGTCGGTGAAGAACGGTGGCGCCGCTTGTAAGACAGGTTGTGACGGTCACGGGTGTTGGGGATTGGGGCGGGTTAACGGAATTTAAGAGGAGGGATGATGATGGCATTGGACGCCGGGCCTGTTGGGGTTTAACGAGCGGGTTTAGAGCATATGTAGGCAATGGAGAGCATTACCGACCCTCCCCGCCATGAGCGAACGAGGCGGATGGGGGTTGTGTTTCTTTCTCGGACCCAGTACGGCCCTCCCGTTTCGGCTCATCGCCGGGGTTCGCCAATGCTACTCCCTACCCGCCCTTCTTCCTCTAGTTTGGAGAACCTTATTTGCGACCCGACTCTGCTGCCGAGCCTAGGCAGCCCGATCTTACCTTTACACATCAAGCCATACTCCCAGACTTCTTAGCTTGTCCGCTCCCTTATGAACTCTGTCCTTTATTCTAAACTTCTACGCTACCCACTCAGTCCAATCAATGGAGCTCCCAGTCCCCCTCTGACACCGCCCCCCTTGACTACCCCTACACTTTTCCTAAGTCTCGCTCCCCAACCCAGAAAATACAAAAAACAAGAACACGATCCCAAAAAAACAAAATAGAAAAAGATACGAAAAAAAAAAAAGAAAAAGAACACACAACAAAAAAAAGAAAAAAGACAACAAAAACAAAAATCAAGAAAAAAAAAAAAAAACAAAAACACATAACAAAACCACGCCGCAACACAAAATAAACAAAAAAACATGCAACACACCCCCTCCCACCAAAACAATGCAAAACACCCACCTCACCAACACCCTGACCAACAACCCGCCTCCCCAACACCCTTGCAAACACCCCCTCCCAAACACCCTGCTTTGCCAACAAAACCCTCACCAAAGCAAAACCCCTTCCCCAACAACCCACTCCTACCCACCACACCCCCCTCCGCACCAACACCCCACCTCCTCTCCAAAACCCCTCCTCCTCCCCAAACACCCCCTCCCCAACACCCCTTCTCCCTCTCAAACCCCCCTGCTCCATTTTTTACACAGAAATTTTGCATATTCAATGTACCGTTTCATTTAAGTTAGATCAATTGAATCACAAAATGCCCCTTAATTGGCCCACATGCACTTTGATGACCTCCTACTAGATTCACACAAAAGAAATTATGGCAGACTGTCTTTATGTAGCCAAAGGAATTTTGGATATCCGATGTACCGTTTAGCGATGAATACAGCCTAGTATGCATATTAATAGCTCATTTGCATACTATAAGCCGCAAATATCACATACTTTCAAATGTGCAAAAAAGATGCGCACCAACACAGGCTTTCATTGAACACGTGAAAGGGGAATTTTGTTGATCCGATTGTACCTTCCAAAAATTAGCAATACGCAGATTTTATGCATATTAATTTCAGTTCATTTGCATACCAATTGAACCCGAAGAGACCAAAAAGCTGAACGCAGGAGCGATTGAACGCGGCAACCACGGCCAGGACAGCAAGGAGAAAGAAGCGAGAGGACAGGAAGGAAAAGAGAATCCCCCCCTCATTTATCCCCCCACGAACACAACATAGATAACGTATACACAAGATTTTTTTTCTTAAATTATGCAACATTAGACACTTAATTAGCTTATTTTACGCCCAAAATGCCACTTTGACCCAATTTAGATTCACCCCCAAAATTATGCCATAGTATTCTTTAATGCACCGAAGGGACAAGACGAGGATAGGAATTTTGCCTATCAGATGTATGGTTTCGAGATACATAATTTACGCATATTTAATTAGGATCATTTGCATACCTAAGCCGCATGTATAAAACACACCTGGAAATTGCGAAAAAGATGCGCACCATGACTGGCTTTCATGCAGAGTGATGGAATTTTCAGCGTAGATGCAAAAGGTGGTAGAGTAAAGGGGGTTTAGAACATTAATGGCGTGATCCTGATTATACACATGGCAGATGAGTTTGGGCTTCCCACTACAAGCCAGAACTGAAAGAGTTCAAGCACCAAATGTGCACAGATGTATACCAAAAAGGTTAATATAAAGGTGATCATACATAGATCTTTTTTTTTGTTCCAACTTATGATTATCCACTATGTGTCCGGATGCATATACACCACAACAGGGGTGCACTTGAACGTTTATTCTTAGGAGAATCATGCACGGATGGATTGATTCAACAGTGTTATTTGAGTGGATTGCAAACACTTATTGTCCCCAATTACCACATGTAATGGTTATTGTTAGAAGAGCTGTTCATTCAGAATTTCAGGAGGAAGATCGGGGTGCTACTCCATTTAGAGACCGGAACATGGTGCAAGAAGTGGTTGGGAGGTTTCCTGAGGAGTCATCCCACATTTGTTGATGCAAACCAGACATTTGGTAAGGAGCAGGGAAGTGTTGATGCCCAGAAGAAGAGAATTCTAGCCCACAATTACTCACATGTATGTCAGTTCCCTGTAATTTTGATTGTGAATGCTCATACTTCCAAAAAAATGAAATCTGAATTGTCTGATACTACATCAAACTGAGAGACTGCAGAATTTGCAAACAAGCACACATATATAATATGTCAAAAATGCTGCAGCCATGTGATGTGTAAGTCTCCAGAGGACTCAAGGAAAACTTCCAGGCCAGGAACATTGGAGACTTTGTCACCACATGGCACATTTAGCCATGCTTTTGGTGAAGATATGGGAGGATCTACGTGTACATCTACTGCACAGAGAGGATTTAGGAAATGTGGTCTCTAAGAGGAACACCAATAGAGGCTTAATCAATGTGATTAACTATATGAATTTGAAAAAACAAATGATAGTATTAACAGTTTTCATTTGAGTATATTTACCTTCTCTATATGCAAATCAACTGAAAATGAAATTTATCATGAAGCACATCTTTTATTTTTCTATGGTGCCGGCCGCCTTCATTATTCAATAGAGTGGCACAAAACCAAAGAACAGATGGGTAGCTAGCTCCGACAGGAAATGTAAGTTTGATACGAGGGGAATTAATTGGTATTTGACCAGAGATGAGTGTTGTCCAATAGAAGATATCAGTAGCGTTCCCACAATGCATTGCTTCCAATGGAGATTTTTGTACAGGTATCCATTTGAATCGTTAGAGATGAAGCATACAGTATAAATGCAATTTGGTGACCAGCTACTGTTAATTTAGAGCCAGGTTTCATCTCGAACGATGCCATCGTACCTGTACAAAACCTCGCATTGGTAACAATGTCTTGTGGGAACTACTGAGTATCTTTCTCTTGTTTTGTGGCCTATTTCAGTAATTGGAAGCCAGAAAAAGAACCATTTAGCTTACTCATGCAAATCCATATAAGGATTTCATTTCAATATACCTTGCTATGAACGCAAAAAAAAAAATTCATAGATGAATCCCAAATTAGTAGTACCAAACGAATACACTGGATCAATCTATGAAAGATCTTGCTTCCTCCCCTAAGATATGGGTCTTTTGTAGACGAGCACAACTAATTTCGGCAGAGAGGAAAGAAAATGGGGGAGACAATGCTTTACATACTCTAAGACTTAGATTACTTATAGGTTAATAGTACATCTGCATCTGCATGTATGCCTCTATGTAAAACGGAGAAACCGCATCCCCACTAGAGGTCGCTGCGCGGGGCTAGAGGACTAAATTTTGGCATGTGCAAATTGGCCGCCCCAAACAAAAACTCAGCATTGGTCTTCTCAAAATGATCTCACATTGGATAACTGAATACTGAGGCAGGGAGATTATTTCCGTGTGTAAGTGTGGAAAAAAACCTGGTCCTGTATATTTTATTAAAACTCTTGGCTTGAGGGCGGTGATATGATCACTGGTTAGATCTTCTATGTATCTGGTCTACCTGATTAGGTAATTTGCTTGCAATCAATATCCACTACGAAGCCAGTTGGCTATATTTTTATAAAGCACACAAGACGTAAATAAGTCCTTCTTGACTCCAAGAATGGCAATTTAGGTTTCCAGCATAGCACTGACGCTGGCATTCCTGGTGTAGTTGTTACAACACATTATTGGCAGCAAATCTCTGCATACTTTCAAGCGTTTCTTGTGCTCTTCAGTAAGTTAAATGGTGATCAACACAAACGCCAAATTAAAGTGAGGCCGTACCAGGGAATTGTAGAGAACGAGACTTTACCTTCGCGCTTATGCGCAAGATGTAAAGTCGTGTGTCGAATAACTGTTGTTTGGCGGGTGTAGTGGATTTATTAATGGGGGATGCCCAGCTACGTGTACTGGAAGATGAGGCCCACCAAATAGGTGAGTGGATGTTGTATGGAGAGGTTATTGTTGATGTTATAGCTTAGAGATGATCGGGGTCTTTTTGGTTGTTATGCGATGACAAAACATTTATCGGCATTAAATTTCATTTCCCACTCACTCTCCCATCGGCCAATAAGGCATCAGGGTCTTTCTGAAGCGTGGCAGCATCCGCAGTAGATTTTATTTCGCCGGCTATATTAAGCCATCATCAGCCCAAAAAAGCCTGGTGGGATTGAAACATATGATGGTATATCATCACATACAGAAGGAAGAGTAAGGGTCCAAGAACAGTGCCTTGGGGCACTACGGAGATGACGGGCAGCCGCTTTAGCAGACTCCTCATCCAAGTCAAATGAAAACTTTTTGAGATGTTTAGTTAAAAAATAACATGAATCCATGAATATGTTCCAGTGATACATAAGGGCCTCAGCTGAGAAGGAGTTTGGTGTGGTACACGGTCAAACGCTTTTGAGAAATCGAGCAAGACAAGGCAAGAGCTGCGTTCCATGGATTCCCTTTTTAGACAGATTTTGCTATGTCATCCACAGTGAGGAGGAGTTTGAGTATCGCAACACGTTTTTTCTAGACCCATGTGGACCATCGTGAGGATTTGGTGACGCTCGAGGTTGAACAACACGTAATTATGACGATGGATAAAATGTTCTCAGAAACTTTTGCAATCTAGACAGAAGTCAAAGATATTGGACGGTAGTTACTAGGACTCGTCAGATTCCCACTTTTTAAAAACTGGGGCTGCGGGTGACGTTGGCAGTCATCCAATCAGTAGGGAGTTGGCGACAACTAATAGATTGAGCTTATTAAAAAGTGACAGCAAGAAGTGGAGCAGCAAGTCAGTACTACATTCTTGAAGTGAATACGATTTGAGAATGTTGTCTGGACCCAGATGCCTTCGAAGCGTTAAGAGCATGCAGAAGTTTCTGGATTTACTGAGGGTTCTATTTACAACAAATCAATATCAGACGGATTAGTCCTGCCTTCAAGCTTGGGATAGTGTGTAGATCCTGCGTAAAAACCAGACTTGAAAGAAGGAGTCTCAAGATATTTGCTTTCCCCTTACTACCAGACACGGTGTTGTTACCATCTTTTCAGTGGATAATAGTAGTTATCCCCTGTTTGATTCACGCAATAAGGAAAAATACCTTGGTGGGTGCTGTATCACATGATGTGGCCGTAGGGCGACGAATGTGATACAGCACCCAAAACATAGGTATTTTCCGTATTGCGTTAGAACAAACAGGGGTAACGAATTTTTCATTTAGTAGACATGGACATTTAAAGTGGTAAGCCTAAAGAAGATCAGATCTAAATGTGATCTGGAATAGCAACAGCCGAGGTTAGATCATGTCATGGCCAAGCACAAAGTTTTGGCTTTCTCCAACTAACCGTCATTGCAGTAGGCCGAGACCACAGGCCTCTGTCCCTAGTCTAGGCCTATCTTTAGTATCTATGGAGGCCTACAAAGTGACAAATCAACAACACCATAATTTTGTGTAGACCAGCTTTCCCAATGCCCCACAAGGCAGTCCTAGACCCATGCTGTCATTCAGAGGCAGCACAGTTAGTTCTGAATTCTGCAGAGTATGCTGCCCACTGCACAACTGTCTACTGTAAGGAAACATCTAACTCACCTCTTTGAGAGACTTCCTGGCAGTAGCCACCCATTTCCTAAAACACAGGAAATTTCATATACATGAAGAACATAGGAATAATTACTAGTATCAAGTTTTGCATTTGCTATCACACCAGTTTACATACTGCCGCAGTGTGTTTCAAACAAGGCGATATTGGAAGTTGTGCTTCTCAGAGGGGGCTAGGCAGAGCAGTCTCTATCCTTCCATCCCCAGATGGCACAGATCATTACATACATAGATTTTCTTGTATGTAAAGTAGGGATCTAAACTTGGTATAATCATCACGTAATACGGCATATATTACGTGGGTGCAAATTCCTATCACTACCTGCAATTCCGGAAATATATTAATTGGCGTTAACCACGAAATTCAATTATTCATGTCTCTAAATGGATAAACCCCAACATTATCTCTCCGCTTGGATTTTAAGTACTTCCAGAACTTCTTTGGGTTAAGATTGACGGTCTATCATCAAGCATAATGTTTGGATGTAACCATGATAGTATATGATGGCAACATTAACTTACTAAAATCCTCAAAGGATTAAATGAAAACAAAATACTTTTCCCAACTTTATTCATCATAATTGTGGTATTTGGATCTCCTATCTAGCACGGAGTGTCCCTCAATTGTTTTGGACAGAAGGCATAAGAAAAGTGCCTAGTTACCTATTGCCTGCACATGACCAAATATAAGGTTAGACATAATGGGTGTCAAGATATACAATGCAGATAGTTTGGCTTTCACTACAAGCAGAATGTGTAGCTACCCACTAAGTTATAATGATCCTACACAGATCAGCTCATTCGTGGTATCCGTGCTGATGTTTTTAAAGTTCCACCTATAATCATCCCTCTGGTGTTATACTGCATTACCATGCACCAAATGGAATGAATCATTTTCCGAAAATCATGATTGAAGATGGGGAGGGCTACTTCATGTAGCAGAGGTACGAGGTAAATCTGCCAAAAGTGGTTTGAAGGTTTTTCATGAAGTATTCATCCCTCATTTCTTGCTTGCAAAAACCAATGTTTAGGGTTTAGATTGCAGTCTGAGGTAGAAGGTGTTGTAAGAACATAATGGGTGTCCTCAAGGATATACAATGCAGAATGAGTTGGCTTCTAACTACTAGCCAGAACCGCATTGAATAGCACCAAAATGTGCAAAGGATGTGTATCAACAAGTTATAAGTGATCATACACAGATCACTCTATTAATTAGTATCGGTGCGGATCTTTTTAGTTCCACCTATGATCATCCACTCTGGTGTTAGACTGCATTATGATGCAACATGTGGTACACCTGAACGTACATTCCTTAGGAGATCACCCACAGGTTGGATTGATTCAACAGTGTTCTTTGAGTTGATTGCAAACCACTTCTAACCCACAATTACCAGATGTACTAATGTCAAGTTCCCTGTTATTTTAATTGTGGATGCTCATGCTTCCAACATCAACTTGGAGACTGCAGAATTCTGCAATGACCACAATATAATATTATCAACAAGTGTTCCTCAAAGAAATTAAATGCAAAACAAAATACTTTTACTGGATTTCTTCATTTTACTTTGTATTTGATCACATCTACTTGGAAGCATGTTTTGACTGAGGCAGAAGAAAAGTGCCTAGTTGCCTATTGCCTGCACATGACCAAAATAGGCTACAGCAAAACAAGGAAAGAAATAGGAATAATCATTCAGAATTTCATGAGTGAAGATGGGAGGGTTACTCCATTTAGAGAGGTAAACCTGGCCAGAAGTGGTTGGAAGGTTTCCTGAGGAGTCATCCCGCATTTCTTGATGCAAACACAAAATTCTGATAAAGAGCAGGCAGTGTTGGTGCCAGAGAAGGTGGATAATTGGTTTTGGAGTTTAGATGCTTATTTGCAGTCCAAGGTAGAAGGAGGTAAGATATAATGGGTGATATACAATGTAGATGAGTTGGGCTTCCCACTTCAAGGCAAAATGGAAAGAGTTCTTGCACCTAAATGGGCAAAGGATGTGTACCAACAAGACCGTATAAGTGATTGTACGTAGATCACTGTATTAGTTGGTATCAGTGCAGATGTGTTTTTTAGTTCCACCTATGATCATCCACTCTAGTGCTAGACTGATCACAACACAACAACACATGGTGCACCTGAAGGTACATTCCTTAGGAGATCACCCACAGGTTGGATTGCTTCAACAGTGTCGTCTGAGAGAATTGCAAACCACTTTTAACCTACAATTACCAGATGTAAGTCAAGTCACCTGTTATTTTGATTGTGGATGCTCATGCTTCCAAAAAATTAAATCTGTACATCAACTAGGACACTGCAGAATTTTGCAATGACCACAATATAATATTGTCAACACGTGTAGTAGCCATGTGATGTCAGTCTGTACAGGACTCAAGAAAAAATGGTTCAATGTAGTTTACAACTTCAGGCCAATAACATTAGAGACTTTGTCACCACGGCAACATTTAACCAAACTTTTGGAGAAGCATGGGAGCATCTACTACATCTAAAGTACAGAGAGGATTTAGGAAATGCGGTCGATTTCCATAGGCAAGGAGTATGACAAAACAAAACTACCACCATCCACCACCTACCTGTCAAAATCATCAACTCCATCTGTTGCTGTTTCTCCAGCCTCTATTCCTTCAGTAAACATCACTGCTGCATGCTTAATGCCTCTACTTTAGTTGTCCTCCCTATGAGCTCTTCTAAGACATCCTATTCATCTTCCACCATACCTACGAGGATGTTGTGGCTCTTTCTGTTACTCCTACGGATTCATCATTTCCATTTGGTCCTGCTTTCCTGGATTCCACTTCAGGATTTTGTTTGCTAGATCATGCTCTTCACTGAGATCAATGGACTCTCTTCAAGAAGAGTACAGATGAAGGTTAACTCATGATCGGACTACTGAATCCCATTTTTGCACGGAAAGTCTTGAAAATGGGTTCTACCACTTGCTCTCATATATCTTCATCTTCTATTTTTGATTCCACATCACAAACTCCTTCTGACACATCTGCTGGGACTGTTTATACTATACAACTACGCCCGAGTCATCTAGAGTTTTGACAGCTAAGCCAGTCTCAAACAAATCCTCCATGCCAATGCCAAGAGCATCCTCATCTGCTTCATCCTGTGGCATACGTTCTGCATCAAATGCTGTATCAGCAACCCTACACACTCTACCTTCCTCATCAAGAGACCTCTCAGCTATTCAATCCTCAACAATGTCTGTATCAAGAACACCTTTAACTTCATCCTCTATAATACTGCCTTCATTAAGAACCTCAACTTCATCCTTTACTTTGCCTGTTTCATCAAGAGAATCTTTGTACACTTCTTTGTGTACAACCATACCGGGTTCATCAAAGGTCTCATCGGCTGCTTCTTCCACTGCAAGGACTTCATCTAAGCAATCACATATTATTCTACACCCATTGCAAAATCGTAGAAACCAGTCAGAAAACAGAAGCTGTTACCAAGAGTGATCTTGGGTGACAAGTGGTGGCTATATATGAAACAAAAGGCTGAGAAAAAACAAGAAATTGAGAAGAAAGAAGCAACAAAAGATGAGTGGAAAAGGACAACTAGAGAAGGAAATAAAGAATTCCAACAAGGGTGGTAAAAGAAAGAAGTCATCTAAGTCTCCTACACCAAGGCAGGAAACAATCTCTAACGAGACATGCGCACGATGTGGATTAAATGTTGGTATACAGGATGAGTGGATCGGCTGTTGTGTTTGTCCACATTGATTCTAAAAACATTGCACAGACATTATTAACATTGATCAGCTCACAACTGACCAAGTTGAGTACTTGCAAATACAAGTGTGATCAGTGCATGGATATATTTAACATATCTTTGATTTTCTCTGTCTGGTGCACTGTTTGTAAACCTTTTATAAATTAGTGGATGCCAAAATGCTGTCCTACATTTCTACTATAAGACCTCTCACCAAGCCAGCATCCAATGTATTGTATTCATGTGAATCCGTAGGCATTAATGAAGTTGCAATTACTGTTAATAGGCTTTGCAAGTGCAAGACTAGAATAGCTTGGACTAGAAGAAGTAGAAGTAGTATAGAATAGCAACAGTAACTTACTAAAATCCTCAATGGAATTAAATGAAAAACAAAATACTTTTACTAACTTTATTCATTGTACTTTGCATTTGATCCACATCACAGAACATCACTGAACAGCAGGAGTGGTCCATCAATTGTTTTGACAGAAGCAGAAGAAAAGTACCCAGTTGCCTATTGCCTGCACATGACCAAAATAGGCTACAGCAAAACAAGTTAAGAAATAGGAATGATCGTCCAGAATTTCATGAGTGAAGATGGGAGGGTTACTCCCTTTAGAGAGGTAAACCTAGCCAGAAGTGGTTGGAAGGTTTCCTGAGGAGTCATCCCGCATTTCTTGATGCAAACTCAAAATTCTGATAAGGAGCAGGCAGTGTTGATGCCGGAGGTGGATCATTGGTTTTGGAGATGCTTATTTGCAGCCAAAGGTAGAAGGGGTCAGACATAACGGGTGATCAAGGATATACAATGCAGATGGGTTGGACTTCTATTCTAACTAAAGCCAGAAAAGAGTTCTAGCACCTAAATGTGCAAAGGATGTGTACCAACAAGGTATAAGTGATTATACTCAGATCATTGTATTATAGTTGGTATCATTGCAAAGTTTTTTTTTAGTTCCACCTGTGATCATCCACTCTGGTGTTAGACTGCATTACGACGCAACATGTGGTGCATCTGAATGTACATTCCTTAGGAGATCACCCACAGGATGGAAAGATTCAACAGTGTTCTTTGAGTTGATTGCAAACCACTTCCCCATAATTATCAGATATACTAATGTCAAGTTCCCTGTTATTTTGATTGTGGATGCTCACAAATGCTTCCAACATCAACTTAGAGACTGCAGAATTTTGCAACGACCACAATATAATATTGTCAACACGTGTTGTAGCCATGTGATGTGTAAGTCTCCAGAGGACTCAAGGAAAATTGTTCAATGCAGATTGGAACTTCCAGGCCAGGAACATTAGAGACTTTGTCACCATGGCAACATTTAGCCATGCTTTTGGAGAAACATGAGAGCATCTACTTCTACTGCACAGAGAGGATTTAGGAAATGCGGTCTCTAAGAGGAATTATAAGAGGCTTATCAATGCGATTAACCAAATGAAATTTTAAAAGTTTAACATTTTAAATTTTAAGTTTTGAGTAATATTTACCTACTATATGTAAAATAAACTGGAAATTATGCACAACTTACAAAACAATTTTTTTTTCACCTTGCAGCTTCACTTAAGCTACCATAAAGAAATGTGAACGTTCCATGCCTTTTTTCAACCAAGACAAATAGTGGACAAACCAAAGAGCAGATGGAAGCTCCAACAGGAATATAAGTCTGGTACGAGTGGAATTATTGGATTTGATCAGAGATCAGTTGTGCCTTTTGGAAGCCAAGAAAATATACCTTCAATTATACCTTGCTATGAGCAGCAAGAAAAGGAATTTCTAGAAGATCCCAAATTAGTAACCCAGAAGAATACACTGGATCAATCTATGAAAGATCTTGCTTCCCAAAGACTGTGGGTCTGTTGTAGACAAAGCAGAGGAGGAAAAGAAAATTGGGGAGACTTGGGTCTGTGTTAACTCCAGGATACCATACTTTAATACTCTAAGAATGGGGCCGGAACAATCTCAAAGTTTTGTCCATGCTGATGAGAAGGGGCTCAGATATCTTTGCTATTCTGAGGATGTTTCAAAATGCATCCAGGTAAAACTGAGATAAATTTCCATAAAATATGTGGGAGCAAATGAGAACAAACAAGACCAAGAAAGAGTGTTGCATGTCTGTTTGAGAAATGTGTTTCACATAGACCATTCAAAAATGCAGTCCTACATTTTTACTAAAAGCCTCTCACCAAGCCAACATCCAATGTATTGTATTCATGTGAGCCCGTAGGCTTTAATGAAGTTACAGTTACTGTCGGGATACCAAACTAACTACTCTCTTGGAGCAACTCAGGCTTCTCATCTGTACCATGGTATTTTTTATTTTTATGAGCACTTGGTTTGTGAAGTGCTTACCGTATTGTTCCTAATAAACGCCCCGGGGGCGGTGCATTTTTCAAAAGAGGGGGCGTTTATTACAGTCAAAAATGGAAAGTCAAAAATCACCTTACACAGTTTATAAAAGATTCCTGGGGGTCCAGATGTCGTTAAACACATGAAATCCTCGAACAGCACTTTGTACTTTGTAGAAAGCATTGATGACTACAGCGAATATGATATGGATAACGACAGTCCCGGCCATTAAATCATGTGATTTAGGTAAGCTTAGCTCATTTTCTTAGCTCAAAAATCGTAAGGGTTGGCGGTTTTATTTAGAGCAGGGGCGGTTTATCAAAACGGTTAGTTGCCTATTGCTGCCATGACCAAAATAGGTTACAGCACAGCAAGGACACTAACAGGAATAATCATTCAGAATTTCATGAGTGAAGATGGGAGGGTTACTCCATTTAGAGAGGTAAACCTGGCCAGAAGTGGTTGGAAGGTTTCCTGAGGAGTCATCCCGCATTTGTTGATGCAAACCCAAATTCTGATAAGGAGCAGGCAGTGTTGGTGCCAGAGAAGGTGGATATTGGTTTTGGAGTTTTAGATGCTTATTTGCAGTCCAAGGTAGAAGGGGGTTAGACATAATGGACTGTTATCAAGGATATACAATGCAGATGAGTTGGACTTTCCACTACAAGCCAGAACCAAAATAGTTCTAGCACCAAAATGTGCAAAGGATGTGTACCAACAAGATATTAAGTGATCATACGCAGATCACTGTAAATGAGTTGGTATCAGTGCAGATGTTTTTTAGTTCCACCTATGATCATCCACTCTAGTGCTAGACTGCATCACAACACAACAAATGGTTCACCTGAAGGTACATTTTTAGGAGATCACCCGCAGGTTGGATTGATTCAACAGTGTTGTCTGAGAGAATTGATCGTACAACAACCACAATCTAATATAGTCAACACGTGTTGCAGCCATGTGATGTGTCAGTCTCCAGAGGACTTAGGAAAATGATTCAATGCAGTTTGCAACTTCCAGGTCAGGAACATTAGAGACTTTGTCACCATGGCAACATTTAGCCATGCTTTTGGAGAAGCATGAGAGCATCTACTTCGAGGATTTAGGAAATGCGGTCTCTAAGAGGAATTATAAGAGGCTTATCAATGCGATTAACCAAATGAAATTTGAAAAGTTTAAAATTTTTAATTTTTGAGTAATATTTACCTACTATATGTAAAATAAACTGAAAATTATGCACATCTTTCAGAACAAGTTTTTTTTTCATCTTGCAGCTTCACTTAAGCTACCATAAAGAAATGTGAACGTCCCATGCCTTTCTTCAACCAATAGAATAGTGGAAAACCAAAGAGCAGATGGAAGGTCCGACAAGAATTTAAGTCCGCTACAAGTGGAATTATTAGATTTGACCAGAGATGAGTTGTGCCCTTCTCTCACATGATTCATATTGGAAGCCAAGAAAAGGACCGGTGAGCCTTACTCATTCAAATCCAAATATATTATGGATTTCCTTTCAATTATACCTTGCAATGAACAGCAGAGAAACAAAATTTCTAGATGATCCCAAATTAGTAACCCAGAAGAATACACTGGATCAATCTATGAAAGATCTTGCTTCCCAAAGACTGTGGGTCTGTTGTAGACAGACCAGAACTTATTTCGGCAGAGGAGGAAAAGCGAATGGGGAGACTGGAGTCTGTGGCAACTCCAGGATACCAAGCTTTACATACTCCAAGAATGGAGCCTGAACATCATGTAATCATCTCAAAATTCTGTCCATATGGATGAGAAGGGCTCAGATATCTTTGATATACGGAAGATGTTTCAAAAACACATCAAGGTGGGCTAAAATATACACAAATTTCCCCCAAATATGCAAGAGCATATGAGAACAAGACCCACGAGAGAGTGCTGTGTGTCAGTTTGAGAATGTGTTTCACATAGACCAACCAGCCTAAAATGCGGCCCTACATAAAGGCCTTTCACTAAACCAGTGTCCTCTGTATTATATTCATGTGAGCCCGTAGGCATTATGTAATTACAGTTACTGTAAGGACTGTCAGGATATCGAACCAACCACTCTCTTAGAGCAACTCTGGCTTCACTTGGTTTGTGAAACCACAGGACACAGACCATTGTTAGTTTGATGTTATAAGCGAAAACAGAAAAAGAGTTATCATCAATGCCTTGTATGGTAAGGCTGAAAATATTGCCTACAAGCCTAGCACTTGCTTGTCCTCTGTCTAGCTGCAAGAGGATAAAGAAATTGCTTCAGGGTAAAGTCCCCTATTTTCGGTCACTTCCCAGTTAATTTTCAGTTGAATACTAACATAAAAATCACTGTTTTATTTCTTCACCATTGTAATGTGCGATGTTTGTTCTAGTTAACACACTGAACTTGAGCATAGGTTCAAATCTATCAGAGAATTCTATCATCTATAGTTATAAGACCCCAATATTAAAGTTCCATGCCTATGTGTCTATGAAAATTATTCTAGCAGAGTGCTCAATACTGCTGACTGTATGCAGAAACCACAACTTTTCAATTCAGAAAATGTTTCGGGTACAATAATGGAGCCGGAACATCATGAGCCATTGTGTCAGCAGCCTCTGACAGGGCCCCCCCCTAAAATATTGCTCTCAGGGCCCCCTCAAACACCCCATAGTTGCACTAAAGTGGGGCATTGCGTCGCTTTGCGACACTGAAGGGGCCCCCGCCTTAAGCTGCTGACAGGGCCCTTTTCCTTAAATCCGCCACTGTCATGAGCAATCTCAAAGTTCTGTCCATACTGATAAGAAGGACTCGGATATCTTTGATATATGAGGATGTTTCAAAAAACACATCAAGGTGGGCTAAAATATACACTAATTTTCCCCCAAATATGCAGGGGCATATGAGAACAAACAAGACCCACAAAAGAGTGCTGTGTGTCAGTTTGAGAATGTGTTTCACAAATTCGGTCCTACATAAAGACCTCTCTCACTAAACCAGCGTCCTCTGTATTATATTCATGTGAGCCCGTAGGCATTAATGAAGTTACAGTTACTGTTAATAGGCTTTGTGCAGGACTGTCAGGATATCGAACCAACCACTCTCTTACAGCAACTCCGGCTTCACTTGGTTTGTGAAACCACAGGACACAGATCATTGGCAGTTTGTTATAAGCGAAAACAGAAAAAGAGTTATCACCAATGCCTTGTATGGTAAGGCTGAAAATATTGCCTACAAGCCTAGCACTTGCTTGTCCCCTGTCCAGCTACAAGAGGATAAAGAAATTACTTTAGGAAAAGTCACCTATTTTTGGTCACACGTTTCCTATTTTCTATCACTCCCTATTTTAGGTCACTACAGCACTACTATAAGCTATTTAAGGTAATAAACAACATAGACACAGAATCGAATTTCTTTGTCTAAAGAATAGAGTACTTTTAGACTTAGTTATATGTGATTATCCTATTTGCTGACTAGAATTAAAAATAGTTTTAATGTAGTTTAGAATAGCTTGGACTAGATTACTTTGAAGAGTAGAGTACATGTTGAAAAGAATGGCAACAGGAACTTACTAAAATCCTCAAAGTAATTAAATGAAAACAAAATACTTTTGCCAACTTGATTCATTTGATCCACACCTATTTGGTAGGTTCTTTGGCAGAACATCACTGAACAACAGGAGTGGTCCATCAATTGTTTTGACTGAAGCAGAAGAAAAGTGCCTAGTTGCCTATTGTCTGCACATGACCAAAATAGGTTACAGTAAAACAAGGTAAGAAATAGGAATGATCGTCCAGAATTTCATGAGTGAAGATGGGAGAACTACTCCATTTAGAGAGTTAACTCTGTCAGAAGTGGTTGGAAGGTTTTCTGAGGAGTCATCCCTCATTTCTTGATGCAACCAAAAATTCTGATAAGGAGCAGGCAGTGTTGATGCCAGAGAAGGTGGATAATTGGTTTTAGAGTTTAGATGCTTATTTGCAGTCCAAGGTAGAAGGGGGTTAGACATAATGGGTGATCAAGGGTATACAATGCATATGAGTTGGGCTTCCCACTACAAGCCAGAACTGAAAGAGTTCAAGCACCAAATGTGCAAAGGATTTATACCAACAAGGTATAAGTGATCATACTCAGATCACTGTATTAGTTGGTATCGGTGCGGATCTTTTTTTAGTTCCACCTATGATCATCCACTCTGGTGTTAGACTGCATTATGATGCGACATGTGGTGCACCTGAAGGTACATTCCTTAGGAGATCACCCGCAGGTTGGATTGATTCAACAGTGTTCTTTGAGTGGATTGCAAACCACTTCTTCCCCACAATTACCAGATGTACTAATGTCAAGTTCTCTGTTATTTTGATTGTGAATGCTCATGCTTCCAACATCAACTTGGAGACTGCAGAATTTTATAACGACCACAATATAATATTGTCAACACGTGTTGCAGCCATGTGATGTGTCAGTCTCAAAAGGACTCAAGGAGAAATGGTTCAATGCAATTTGCAATTTCCAAGCCAGGAACATTGGAGACTTTGTCACCATGGCAACATTCAGCCATGCTTTTGGAAAAGAATGGGAATGGAATCCACTTCTACTGCACAGAGAAGATTTTGGAAATGTGGCCTCTTTTCATATACCATGAGTATGACAAAACAAAACTACCACCATCCTTCACCTACCTGTCAAAATCACCAACTCCCAAATAACCAAATACTATACTTCTCTCTCACCCCTCTTTTGTTTCCTTTGTTCGGTACTCTTTTATCCTTGCTTCTTTTTCTTTTCTTTTTCATTTTTGTCTTCGTGGATGCTTCTGATATCTACAATGTCTCCATTTGTTTGTTTTTTATTATGTTAATGTGTGAGTTAATCAGTTTTCATGTGTTGTGAGTAGAAGCAGAAGAAAAGTGCCTAGTTGCCTATTGCCTGCAAATGACCAAAATAAGTTACAGCACAACAAGGGAAGGAAACAAATGGGAATAATTGTTCAGAATTTCATGAGTGAAGATGGGAGGGTTACTCCATTTAGAGAGTTAACTCTGTCAGAAGTGGTTGGAAGGTTTCCTGAGGAGTCATCCCTCATTTCTTGATGCAAACCAAAAATTCTGATAAGGAGCAGGCAGTGTTGATGCCAGAGAAGGTGGATAATTGTTTTGGAATTTAAATGCTTATTTGCAGTCCAAGGTAGAAGGGGGTTAGACATAATGGGTGATCAAGGGTATACAATGCATATGAGTTGGGCTTCCCACTACAAGCCAGATGGGCTTCCCACTACAAGCCAGAACTGAAAGAGTTCAAGCACCAAATGTGCAAAGGATTTATACCAACAAGGTATAAGTGATCATACATAGATCTTTTTTTTTAGTTCCACCTATGATCATCCACTCTGGTGTTAGACTGCATTATGATGCGACATGTGGTGCACCTGAAGGTACATTCCTTAGGAGATCACCCGCAGGTTGGATTGATTCAACAGTGTTCTTTGAGTGGATTGCAAACCACTTCTTACCCACAATTACCACATGTACTGATGTCAAGTTCCTGTTATTTTGATTGTGAATGCTCATGCTTCCAACATCAACTTGGAGACTGCAGAATTTTATAACGACCACAATATAATATTGTCAACACGTGTTGCAGCCATGTGATGTGTCAGTCTCAAAAGGACTCAAGGAGAAATGGTTCAATGCAATTTGCAATTTCCAAGCCAGGAACATTGGAGACTTTGTCACCATGGCAACATTCAGCCATGCTTTTGGAAAAGAATGGGAATGGAATCCACTTCTACTGCACAGAGAAGATTTTGGAAACTGTGGCCCGCTTTTCACGTCCCTTCTTCTGACGCGGTCCTCTTGGTTTATTCGATTTAACAAATAATTTGACCCGTTCTTATAATGAGTATGACTAAACAAATCTACCACTTACCACCTGTCAAAATCACCAACTCCCAAATAACCAAATACTATACTTCTCTCTCACCCCTCTTTTGTTTCCTTTGTTCGGTACTCTTTTATCCTTGCTTCTTTTTCTTTTCTTTTTCATTTTTGTCTTCGTGGATGCTTCTGATATCTACAATGTCTCCATTTGTTTGTTTTTTATTATGTTAATGTGTGAGTTAATCAGTTTTCATGTGTTGTGAGTAGAAGCAGAAGAAAAGTGCCTAGTTGCCTATTGCCTGCAAATGACCAAAATAAGTTACAGCACAACAAGGAAACAAATGGGAATAATTGTTCAGAATTCATGAGTGAAGATGGGAGGGTTACTCCATTTAGAGAGGTAAACCTGGCCAGAAGTGGTTGGAAGGTTTCCTGAGGAGTCATCCCTCATTTCTTGATGCAAACCAAAAATTCTGATAAGGAGCAGGCAGTGTTGATGCCAGAGAAGGTGGATAATTGTTTTGGAATTTAAATGCTTATTTGCAGTCCAAGGTAGAAGGGGGTTAGACATAATGGGTGATCAAGGGTATACAATGAGTTGGGCTTCCCACTACAAGCCAGAACTGAAAGAGCTCAAGCACCAAATGTGCAAAGGATTTATACCAACAAGGTATAAGTGATCATACATAGATCGTTTTTTAGTTCCACCTATGATCATCCTATGATAATGGTGTTAGACTGCATTATGATGCGACATGTGGTGCACCTGAAGGTACATTCCTTAGGAGATCACCCGCAGGTTGGATTGATTCAACAGTGTTCTTTGAGTGGATTGCAAACCACTTCTTACCCACAATTACCAGATGTACTAATGTCAAGTTCTCTGTTATTTTGATTGTGGATGCTCATGCTTCCAACATCAACTTGGAGACTGCAGAATTTTGCAATGACCACGATATTGTCAACACGTGTTGCAGCCATGTGATGTGTCAGTCTCAAAAGGACTCAAGGAGAAATGGTTCAATGCAATTTGCAATTTCCAAGCCAGGAACATTGGAGACTTTGTCACCATGGCAACATTCAGCCATGCTTTTGGAGAAGCATGGGAGCATCTACTACATCTAGAGCACAGAGAGGATTTAGGAAATGCGGTCGATTTCCATATACCAAGGAGTATGACAAAACAAAACTACCACCATCCACCACCTACCTGTCAAAATCATCAACTCCATCTGTTGCTCTTTCTCCAGCCTCTATTCCTCCAGTAAACATCGTTGCTGCATACTTGAGCCATCAACTTT
This sequence comes from Ophioderma brevispina, assembly GCA_023653785.1. Lineage (NCBI taxonomy): Eukaryota > Metazoa > Echinodermata > Ophiuroidea > Amphilepidida > Ophiodermatidae > Ophioderma > Ophioderma brevispina. The sequence continues at coordinate 35,138 of JAMKCH010024041.1, forward strand.
AGCTTCTAAGACATCCAATTCATCTTCCACCATACCTATGAGGATGCTGTGGCTCCTTCTGTTACTCCTACAGATTCATCATCTCCAGATGGTCCTGCTTTCCTTGATTCCTTGTCAGGATTTTGTTTGCTAGATCATGCTCTTTACCCAGATCAATGGACTCTCTTCAAGAAGAGAACAGATGAAGGTTATGAACAGACTATTGATCCCATTTTGCATGGAAAAGTCTTGAAAATGGCCTCGACCACTTGCTCTCATATGTCTTCATCTTCTATTGTTCATTCCACATCACAGACTCCTTCTGACATATCTGCTGCCACTGTTTATACTACACAAATACTCCTGCATCATCAGGAGTCCTGACAACTAAGCCACCCTCAACCATGATATTCTCCATGGTTGAGGGTGCTTCATCCTGTGAAATAAATGCTGCATCAAGTGCTGTATCAGCAACCCTACACACTCTACCTTCCTCATCAAGAGACTTCTCAGTTATTCAATCCTCAACAATGTCTGTATCAAGAACACCTTTAAGTTCTTCCTCTATAATACTGCCTTCATTAAGAGCCTCAACTTCTTCATCCTTCACTTTGCCTCTTTCATCAAGAGAATCTTTGTGTGCTTCTTTGGTGAACCCGGTATGGTTGTACACAAAGGTCTCATTGACTGCTTCTTCCACTGCAAGGACTTTACCTAAGCAATCACATATTATTCTACACCCATTGCAAAATCGTAGAAACCAGTCAGAAAACAGGAGATGTTAGCAAGAGTGATCTTGGGTGACAGGTGGTGGCTATATATGAAACAAAAAGCTGAGAAAAAAACAAGAAATTGAGAAGAAAGAAGCAACAAAAGATGAGTGGAAAAGGACAACTAGAGAAGGAAAAGAATTCCAACAAAGGTGGTAAAAGAAAGAAGTCGTCTAAGTCTCCTACACCAAGCCAGGAAACAATCTCTGATGAGACATGCGCACGATGTGGATTAAAATGTTGGTATACAGGATGAGTGGATCGGCTGCTGTGTATGTCCACATTGATTCCAAAAACACTGCACAGATATTAGCATTGATCAGCTCACAACTGACCAAGTTGAGTACTTGCAAATACAAGTGTGATTTGTGCATGGATACATAGTTAAAGGTGCAACAAGAGATTTCACATCAGGCGTCCCTAAAAAAATCTAAAGTTCTGATTTTTGTTCTGATGTAAAGCTTTCCATAAAAAAATCCCCATCTGAAAGGATTAAGCTGAGAAATGTATCTTTGGTAAAAAATTGTGCAATTTCTAATTTCGTATAGGAGCAAATACGAAATTCAGTCTAAGTTTTACATTGAAATACAAGCAAATCAAAATCACCTTTCTTTCTCTCTCTTATTTTAAGAAATTCGTGCATAATCCCCAGGTAAGCACAATCTATTGAGTGTCTAAATCTATTGAAATTTACTATTATGGACAAAAATATTTGGGTGGCTCAAAGTCTTCGCTGCACCCTTTAAATATATTAATTTTTTCTGTCTGGGTTGCAAAATTAGTAAAAATTACGCTTGAAAAGTGAAGTCTATCTGCGATGTCTTTTGAAGAGTGGCAATCATTTTATGTATGTTTAGCTCTTTCTGGAAGTATAGTTTACTAGATTTCCATCTTTGATAATGCCGTTTATTACTTTTACATTTATGCAATGGATTATTGCAGGTTCACAACAAAGTTGTGCAAGCAAACTACTAAACTGGGCATTTTCATTTTCATGGAGATCTCAATGCACAGTTTATTGCACCAATATTGATGCCATTCTGCATTGTTGCTGCATACTACACTATAAACGATTAATTGTTGCAACAGGGTTTATTTTTAGTTTTGAGGATTGGTTACTAAAATAGATGTTCATGTTAAAAATTGATTCAGTTTCTTTTGGATATAAGCAGGAGCGCTGTTGTAAAGGCCGACTCTTATAATGATATATTTCCCGAGGCAGAGGTACATAATGCTTGTCCCTTTGTGAAATAGCTACGCTCAAATTTATGTTCTACAGAAAATCACAACTTTGCCTGCATGGATCCGTACGGCCGTTGTGCGATTATCCTGACGAATGCACTGGGTTCAGTCCTGATCCTTATCACAGGGTACATTGAAGGGTTATGGATTCCAAGACGCGTCGATTTGAGAAATAAGGGATACATTTTAAAAGGGGTAATTAGGACAGTTGAGCGTCTTTATAGATCACAAAGAAGGACAAGAGTGGCAGACACCCCCCCCCCCCCCCCCCCCCCCCCACCCCGCCCCCCCCCCCCCCCCCCCCCCCTCCCCCCCCCCCCCCCCCCCCCCCCCCCCCCCCCCCCCCCCCCCCCCCCCCCCCCACCCCCCCCCCCCCCCCCCCCCCCTCCCCTGGATTACGCCTACATAATCCTTCAGTCTAAATTCAATTTATTAATCAAATTTCCAAGGACATATGACGCTTTGAAACCATTAGTAAAACAGTTATTAAATGGATATAAGGCTGGCGCTTCCCCACTATGTGTTTGGTACTCGATGCTACGTCGAGCACACTTCCTTGGCTAGTGGGAACGCGTTTTATGTGGACCCGGACCTACATCCGAGTCGGGTCCGAGACACCTTAGATAGGTGGTCTCCGGTACTAGGACGCGGTAAAAATGCATAGTGGGAACGTGTTTGTACATCGTAAGGGGGCCTGGCTCCCATATCCACCGCGGAAACCACCGCTGGCGTGAGCAGGACAAAATATTGTAAAAAAAATCTGTAGTTTTCTACATTGAATTCACAAATATACATGAACATCCACACATTTCATTGATTAGTGTCTCTTTTGTATCATTATTTCATAACGTATAAAAACCTGATACTTGAGATTGTTCGCGATAAGAGCAGCGGTTAAAACAGCTGGCTGCGGACATCCATAACACGAAAAGCAAGGGGACTTCCGGTTTACGAGAATCTGAAGAAATTATATGATCATGCCGATTCATCAAAATGAATCAGAATAATAGTAGACAATCACATGTTTTACATCAACTTTCATCAGATCCTATTTGTTTCCATTCAAGTATCACACAAGGAACAGAGCAGATCAATTGAAAGAACAAACATCCGGGTACGTGGCCCGATGCTTACACGGCGTTGGATGGGAGTACATATCGCGGACAGTGAGAACGCGAAATCAATGTGGGCCGGGCCCACCTTCTATGGGAATCGAACCTAGTCGAGGCACAGATGTTTACAGTGGGAACCATGACCTAATACTTATCATTGGTTCTGGTTCTATGTATTCAACAGCACACCTAAATTGTTACATATGGTCTGGTGTTAGTCATTGAATAAACCCAACTTTTGAACCAAAGGCACATTTTACCAAACAACCATCTGACAAAGATGAGATTATGGACAAACAAGCACTTGAGTTACAATATGCTCATCCACCATGGACACAGGTCAGTGGGTTTTATGATACATGCATTGACATAAACTGACCTTGTGTGAGTTGGGTATCATGTAATATACCCAAAAACCAGGGGTGTCTTTTCTAAACATTGGTGAATGAAAAGTACTGAATTGTGTCAGGGAATGAGATTTACACGCTATAGTGAAGCCGACCAATTCAGACACACAGTTGCATTATTTTTCTTAGAAAAAAACCAGAATCCTGCATTCTTATTGACACACACTTATGTACGTAAGAGGCTGCACTAGTGTGTTAAATATGATTAATATTTATATTAAGGTGATGTGTGAAAAAAATTGTTTATTAAATATGAAAATGCAATCTGAATTTCCACATTCTTTTGTTAATGTAATGAATTTCTTTTTACAGTACATATTTATAATGTGTCAAAATTATGATTTTTTTTGCAAGGTGAAAGGAATTTCCAAAATGGAGCCAGTGAAGTAGTGGGGGGGAGGGGTAGGACACGATCTGCTTGGTTTGGGGATTTCCAAACGGTAATTTGGGGAACTGCTACGTGCATTTACTATGGCAGTCTCGGTCCCAGTGACATTTGCAAAATCATCTCTTAAACCTAGTCAAAAGATCTTAGTATATCATGCTAATTTAGGAAAAAAATTATTGACTTCAAAATCGTCGGGGTTAGTGGTTTAACCCCGATGCAAACGCGTGTTAATTTCCAATAACGGTCATTTAGATTTAAATACTCGTGACCAGGCATAGTCTTTAGTCAAGTCTGTGTGTGATTGTTCGATATGCGTAAGAGCGCCCTCCTACGTTAAGGTCTTTGAAACAGACTAGCACCGGAAGTTAATGCCGTTTGAATCGCTGTTGCTGTTAGGTTGGCACGTCCTAACCCCCCCTCCCCCGAGTGAATGTACAACATGATTACCATCTCTGTACTGAAACCAATCGAACTGAAGGCATTCCAATTCCTAGTTTCTCCATACATTGTGCAGGATTCACAATAGACATGGTATTGGAGTAGGGCCATCGTCGACAACCTTATGTCGACATTCATGTCGCGACAAGCCATATTGCGGCATGTCGCCATATTTTCTCCAAATAGAAAACAGGTGCACACGAAAACCGGGGCAAATGACGAAGTACGCTCAAAAAAAAATGCAATTTTCAACCTAGCAATGTACTTTTCTTACCCATTTGATTACTATTTTAATTATGATTCCATGTTTCAGTACCAAAGTATGAAAACAAGTATTTATTACATAAATGCACCACAGCCGTGCAAAAGACTGTGTTTTCAACTTCCCTGTCCTCAACATGCTTGAGTTGACATTGACATGACCGTGTACCAATGCATACATAGCAAGCACATACATGTGCCCATGATAGCTGCGCGCGCATGTTGTTATCGGGTATTTCCCCAAATGACATCATCGTAATTTACCATGTGATTGGTCGTATCTATAGAGGGTGAGAGATACCATGGGCAAGAAGGTATATCTAACTTTCATAAATAAAAATTACACTACTATAATTTATTTTACCTGTGTATTATGTAATTTTGGTTAGCCGCCCATATTCTGGAAAACATATTCTTAAACAGCTGTGAAAATGTAAGCAATTTCATTGGCTGATGCCCAGGTTCAATTTTGTTTAATTGAACCCAGGTAGTACGCGCTGCGTATTGAAGTTATTTTTAGGTTGAAGCGCTCGCGTCATAACGCGTTTTGCTACTTTCGCGCGCGCCTGCCAACGTTGCGTCTCGTTGCGTATGATCGGTGCGTTCAGCGGGTTGTTCGATTGTTTTCACTGGGTGATGGCAGTCCTTTCTTGTTGTATTTAAGCCGTAAAGTATCGCGAAATTGGGTTCAAGATGACCTTAAATGATAATTGCTGTTTAAGAATGAGAATAAAGGTATGATTTTGGGAACCGGTACTCTCTCTCTTCGACTCTCTTTTAATCGGCCTCGTTCTTCCACTTAAAATAATGGTATCGCCTTGGGTTCAATTCGTCGTAAAGAGAGTACCGGTTCCCAAAATCATACCTTTATTCTCTAATTCATTGTTTCAATGAGAAAACAAACCCAGAAGTAGGATTCTCAAAATGGCGGCGCACCGTGCCAATAACTTGGACAGCAATTGGGGAGGAATGTAACTCAAAATACTATTGGAATAGTCAACATAACGGTAGTTTTCTAGAATTTAGGATAAATTTTCAAGTGAAGGGTACTTTCTGTTACATAAATCTGCAGTTAAATTGTTATACTCCATAGATTGGGAAGGTTATATTGAATATTCTAGGGCAAGTTTTTGGCATGTGATGTCAGCTTCATGGGTGCAGCATATGGTACTATGGTCACATGCATTTGACGTTTTGGGGTTTGATTGATGCATTCGCCCAGCCTAGTGTCGAATTTACTTCAAGTTAGTCACATTATGGTCGCCGTCGGGAAATTTGTTTTCTCGATATGTCGCCAGAAAAATAAGATGACGACGACAGCCCTAATTGGAGATGATACAATGACTACTCCATTTCCCTACCTCTGTGCAGTGACGTCATCGTAATTTACCATGTGATTGGTCGTATCTATAGATGATGTGACCTATGATGTCACATATTGACATTCAGGACGCCCTCTGTTGTTTTCTGGCAGGCAAAATATTACAGTCGTTAGCCGGATTTACCTCACACTCACAGCTATCGCCCTAACCCCTTCCTCAACTTCGCCCGCTTCAGTGCATCCTCCGTCCTCAACCCAACCCTCCCCTACTCTCCTCCACTTTTTAGTAAGAGAAGAGATATAGATTATTGGCAAGAGTTCCATCAAAGGTACCAAATTTTTTAACATTAACAATTTTTTTTTGACTGAATTATCTGGTTCTGTTGGCAATGACATATAGTGTAAACACATGCTTGCCTTCCCACTTTTTGTGTGTTTGTGCATGCATGTGAGATAAGTGGTGACATGTGGCAGTCTCTCTGTCGTCTGTCTCTTTTCTTATGGTAACTGTACTTTTTCTTTCCTTCTTTCTTTCTTTTTTTTTTTTGGGTGGGGCGCAGATGCACCTCGCCCCACGCAGGATGAGCCTAGTCTTCACAAGCTGCAGCCAATACCCCTTATTTACCACAGAGTAAGGAAATCCCCTGCCAAAACTGCACGTCTGTTCGTTAATACAACTATCAAGTTTGGGTGGTCAGGCACAAATGCCACTCACGTTAAAGTACAGGTGTCAGATTACAAGCGCTGGTATTGATGCATGCATTTTTACAGCGACTGTTCAGTGGAGGCCAGCCAAGCCTTGCATTTGTCCTCAAAATTAGGCGCAGCATATCGTCCATGGACCGTAATCAAAGGGATACGCAGCGATTTGCTGATCCAAACCATCGAAAAATCCTCAAAAGTTTTATTTTGGTGTTTTTTGTTACTGCCAGTTGTTTGCTTTAAATCCGTACTAAGACAGGCATTACTTTTATCTGATTCTATTATTTCTATCCGTGCTTATCAAAATTCCGACTTGAGCTTCGAAAAGCCTTTCCGTGTGAATATCCCGAAGTACAACGTAAAATTGTGCACCATTACCTGTACAGTTGAACTCAACACGAATATTATTTATCTTTGTTTAGTCTGTACTGGTGTACAGCACAATCAGCTCTTTAATGTAGATTTTGAGACATCATCGCTCGTAGTCTAGTTGTCCGGAAACAACTACAACATTCCTCAAATACTTTCATTTTTTTTATTTTTTTTATTTTTTTTATTTTTTTTATTTTTTTTATTTTTTTTATTTTTTTTATTTTTTTTATTTTTTTTATTTTTTTTATTTTTTTTATTTTTTTTATTTTTTTTATTTTTTTTATTTTTTTTATTTTTTTTATTTTTTTTATTTTTTTTATTTTTTTTATTTTTTTTATTTTTTTTATTTTTTTTATTTTTTTTATTTTTTTTATTTTTTTTATTTTTTTTATTTTTTTTATTTTTTTTATTTTTTTTATTTTTTTTATTTTTTTTATTTTTTTTATTTTTTTTATTTTTTTTATTTTTTTTATTTTTTTTATTTTTTTTATTTTTTTTATTTTTTTTATTTTTTTTATTTTTTTTATTTTTTTTATTTTTTTTATTTTTTTTATTTTTTTTATTTTTTTTATTTTTTTTATTTTTTTTATTTTTTTTATTTTTTTTATTTTTTTTATTTTTTTTATTTTTTTTATTTTTTTTATTTTTTTTATTTTTTTTATTTTTTTTATTTTTTTTATTTTTTTTATTTTTTTTATTTTTTTTATTTTTTTTATTTTTTGACTGATGTGCATGGAACACAAATACACTATGTACATTTGAAAACAAATACATTATACACTGGCTCATAATTTTTTGGACAGTTTAGAACGGCACACCATTGTGTTGCACGTAGACGCAGTACACGCAACGATCAATGCGCGTGTTTGTTATGTCCAAGAAATTATGACCCAGAGTATAATGTACATGGAAAAAAAATACACTGATGTTGAAAACAAATAGTGATGCACAATGAAAGCACACTGATGTGCCTTAAAACAAATATAGTGATGTACACTGAAACAAATAATAATAATAATAACAAATTATAATTTGACCTAACACCTATGGATGATATCTATCGCTCCTCTACCAACCCTGGCTTGTTGGCTTAGTTGGTATAAGTGCCGTGCTAGTAACACGGAGGTTGCTGATTCGAGTCCAGCCAAGCACACATTTTTTTTTTCAACACTTGCATGTGCTGGCCATCTCCAGGGAAAGATAAACAAATATTCATCCCTGTCTACCTGAGGAACTAAGTAGTTAAAAATTTCAAAATTATAATTTGAGTACTTTGAATGCATGACACATCCATGTAAACATGCTTTTGGTGGTGACATGATGGAAAACAAATACACCGATGTACACAAAAACAAATACACTGAAGAATTACCAAGACACCCCTTGGGCACACAAATCTGAATAATTCTAAAATGCCAAATTCTCAAGGCTGCTTGTCCAAATCAGAGAGTCAAGTAACTCTTAATGAGAGAAACTCCCTAGGCTAAAGTGAAGAAGCTCTTGCTTTATTTTTCTACTGAACATCTAGAAATAAATTCGCTTTTTTATGAATATTCTAGATGTGTGGTCTAGTGGAAAGGTGCAGGACTCGTAGACCATTGAAATTGTGAGTTCAAGCCCCACTGTGGTCAACGTGTTTGTGTCCCTGGGCAAGATACTTAATCTCAATTGCCTCGTCGACCCAAGCGAAATCTGGGGAGCTGTTATGGGGAATATTACAATCTAACTGCTGATAGGCTTGTGTGCTTGTAAAGTATGTCTTTGAGCAGCCACCTAAGTGAAACGAAATGATTGTGACGATTTCTTGAAGGCGGCGTAATAATAATTGTTAACCACGCTTTGAGCCTGATTACGAGGATTAAGCGCTATATAAAAAGTGGTTATCATTATTATTCAGGTAGAGAATGAATTATTTCCCTGGAGATGGCCAGCACAACTAAATGTCGGATTTAAAAAAACACAAATTTAATCTATCACTCTTCCACTAACCCAGCTTGTAAACTCAAATTTTTGCTTTCTAAAAGAATATCAACTTTAATTTTCAATATTTGATTCTGTTTTTTAAAAGCATGTTCCACCTGTCAGTTGATAGCGCAACAGCAATAGATAGATCCCTTCACGTTAAACTTTGCTGAGATTCAACATTTGCAAACTATTCCCCTTTTGTGAGCTGCAAACTATTCCCCTTTTGTGAGCTGCAAACTATTCCCCTTTTGTGAGCTGCAAACTATTCCCCTTTTGTGAGCTGCAAACTATTCCCCTTTTGTCAGCTGCAAACTATTCCCCTTTTGTCAGCTGCAAACTATTCCCCTTTTGTCAGCTGCAAACTATTCCAGCTGCAAATTATTCCCCTTTTGTCAGCTGCAAACTATTCGCCTTTTGTCAGCTGCAAACTATTCGCCTTTTGTCAGCTGCAAACTATTGTTTGTTTGCCATAACAGAGGGGGGAAAATCTTGGTCGGTCGGTCAGATTTTTTTTCTAAAGATGAACTTCACAATGTTTTACTCTAAAATGAATACAACATACTACTACTTAAAGCTTTTTTCAATGACAAATCAAAGCTCTTATTTTACTTGTAGTTGTTTTATTGTGTTGTTTTTTTTAAAAAAAAATTGTAATTGAAAATCACATGTCAATCGGTTGATTTTGTGCTAATTTTGCATAAAAGTTTTCAGCAGTTTTTTTTTTAGGTTCGGTCGGGTTACTGTAAACAAACTTTTTTTTACCTTACTTTGATCCTTACCTTTAGCAA
>JAMKCH010024042.1:0-20751 GCA_023653785.1 Ophioderma brevispina
GAATATATTAAATAATTGATTGATACACTGGAATGCTGAATGTGTGAGTGTTATGGCAAACATAAGGTCAATATTTGCAAATTTGGTAGATTTGTGAAATGTTTGGCGGCCATTTGGATTTGAAACAGGTGTAAACATATTAAAATTACCATTTTAATGATCTGTGTGTTGCTTTTATCTTAACATGCCATTTTATTATCCAAAACGCTGTTTATTTTTGTTGTTCTAAGCGACCTTAAGAATCCAAATAGGCTGTTTAATTGATTTTTGGCGGCATTTTGAATTTGGCAAAAATCAGGCCTTTTCGACCCACCCCCGCCCCCACGTACTCAAATTTAGGCACATATCACAAGTTGTTCCTTGGGTTTCTTATAGTCTACAACGTTGAGTTATCCTCTAAATTAAGTGCATACATATCTTGCTAGCTCCTCTACTAAATGTCGGGTTCCCAGGAGAGGGCAACCAAGGAGAAAAAAGAGGAAAAAATCAGAGCATGAACAAGATCTAAAAAAGTTACAGGAGAGAGACATGGAGCGTTTAGATTTAAGAACAGGACAATCAGCCACAAATATTGCTGCAATCCGGGAATTTGGAGCGTCTTATGGCCAGAGAGTTCTTCTTATATACATTTCGTGGATATTTGCATCCATGGTTTCCTGTGCTAATGCTAGCCGTGGACAAAGTAGGTTTGCCTCATTTTTAGGGAAATGGTAGGGTTTGGTTATTTTTCACTGTTTTTTTTCTTGTTTCACCATATTTTTAATACAAAGTACATATGTTCAGAACTAAAGCTAAAACAAGGAGTACAAATTGATTAGTAAGTAAAATTGGCCTGTTTCTGGAGGGTAACCTTCTTTCTGAGACACCTGTAATTGTTAGTAAACTGTGCTGGTAAGTGTAGATTTTTTAAGAAATTACGTTCTATGTTCTTGTAAAAAAAACCAAAAAAAAAAAACTATGTTGGAAATGGAACCACTTAAGGGACCAGTATTCTCTTTTTGACACAGTGGATACCAGCCTTTGTTGTTTGGTGAGTCTGTTCAAACATTGTTATTTTTGTATATGGAGCACCATGGTGTATTTCCACATGGAGCTGCCAGTTGGCTTGCAGTGGAAATAAACCTGAACATAAAGACCTGTATGATGGCCCCATTAAACATTTGATTGGGCTCCCAGAGTGTTTTTACTGTAAACGGTCGTTAACTTGCAAAAAGGATAAGCCCTTTCACAATCTCAGATTCAAGATGACATTGTGGGTAATATCCGATGATCTTTTCTAGATAAAAACAAACCGAGGCTCCTGCACAATTTTCCCCCAATGTGGTGAACTTTGCCGTTTTCACAAAAAATCTCTTACTTGGCGTTTTATGAACTATGCGGTCTAAATTCCTTCATGGCACTTATTAAATACAAGTTGAATATGACATTACAACATAAAAAAGATTAAACCTGTTTTATACCCGAGGTAGTTTTAAGAATAATTTTGTGAAAACGTCAAAGTTCAGCACATTGAAATTGTACAGAGCCTGGTTTTGTTTATCTACAAAAAGATCGCGGATATACCCACAATGCCATCTTGAATCTGAGATGTGAAAGGGCTTTTAGGTCGCGAAAATGGAAAGTGTAGCGGTGAACATCCATCCGCACACATACACCCATCCTCCTAAAATGGTAATGTGTGCACAGGTCTAATAGTAAGGACTCATATATCATTGTCTTTCCAACACAATGGCGTTGCAGAGTTTGATTTGCCAGGGGGATTTATGTTTTGACAGATTTGTGAACTTTTTTTGTATTTTTCGATTCATTTTTGTTATGTAACAACAATTTGTTTGACAAAAAATAATTTTGCGTCGCCTCAAATCTGAGTGGTTGGCTATTTGGGGAATGAGGCCAACACATAACCGACTTAAACTTAGTTCGTATCGGATGGATGTCATAAAGAATCTGATGCTTTGCTACAATGTTTTTCCATTGCAGGCATCAAATCCTCAGTAACAGCTTTTAGGCAAAATGTACCGACGGAAGATTACGGTAAGGGGCACAAACCAGACCCACCCATCTGCATCTGCTTCCAACTGAATTTGCACAATGCTGGCTGTGCGACATATAAGAAATAAAATTGTGGAATGGTGATTCTTGTACCTTGCTTAATGTACAGTATAATATTATTATCCTTAATATTCCTTTGTGATACTAGCAGTGGGGCATCCCCCCAGTGACGTTTCAATACTAGCAGGATCTTCATCAAAGGCCAACTTGTGTCAGTTTGCCTTGATGAAGATCCTGCTAGGATCGAAACATCAGGCCCAACACTCTAGATTACAGTTTACCTAAACCAAATGCTATTTTTGTGGCGAAGCAGTTGGTAACTGCATTTATTTTGGTACTTTCTATGTGGACAGGTTTGGGTCATAAAAAAACATTTAATCGAGTACCAATACCGCATCGAGGACCTAGAAAGAATTAAATGGTTATCATATAGAAGGCAATGTTTTGAAGTAAATTGTATTAATTTTACTCAAGAAGATCATGACCCAAAATGAATATGAAGAGAGGAGGGGTGGAGGAAGGAAGGCATTTGATGTGATGAAGGCGGTAAGGATTTAACATGTAACGAGAGAGAGATTCAAAGCCTCAATCTATTGAGTTATATGTACTGAGTTCCGTATAGATTAAACACTCAATGGATTTCTTAACCCTGTATTTGGCAACAAAAATGTCTTAAAAGTGAAAACAAGGTGATTTTGATTTGCTTTTATTTCAGTCTAAAACTTAGTCTGAATTTTGTATTTGCTACAATACGAAATTAAAAATTTCACTATTTTTGTACCACAGAAATAACTCTCCGCTTAATCCTTTCATGTTGGGGTATTTTGACAGAAAGCTTTTACATCATGCAAAAAAATTAGGGATCTTTTAAATTTTTTAGGGACCCTGTGATATGTTAAATCCCATTGCACCTTTAAAGCAGGTGCACAAAATTACAGAAAATAAACAATTTTTAATATCTAACACAAGGGGTGGCTGATTTTGATGAAACTTGGGGAAACATTTTTATCCCCCTGGCTTGAAAAGCAGAGGGGGGGGGGATATTGCGAGGGTGCGCATGTCCGTATGTATGTGTATGTATGTATGTATGTGTGTTCCAGTTTGGTTAGGTTTTCGTTTTTCGCGTCTCCTTCGAAAAGTTTTAAGTCCGATTTAAACCATTATTATGTTTTCAGAATCTTCCATCCTATACCTTTGTACACAGCTTAATGCACAATAAAACCATGCACCTGAGACAGTGACATGAGTTTTTGAGACCATGACATGAGTTTTAGAAGACCAGGACATGAGTTTTTCTGAGAGGCTACTGATTGGCTGAAGTAGTCTAGGGATGTTCCATTTCTTTGGGGTGTTATTATTTTGGGTTATGCTGTCTACTGTTTGTATTTTTTTGGTGGTTTCTTGTGTCGTCTTGTTCCATTTCTTTGGTGGTTCCTGGTGTCTACTAGTTCCATTTTTGGTGGTTCCTGGTGTCTGCTGGTTCCATTTTTTTTGCTGGTTCCTGGTGTCTAGTGGTTATATTTCTTTGCTTTTTCTCAGTGTCTACTGGTTCATTTTATTGTAAATTGTCTTTTTCACTGATGTTATATAGGATCTAGTTACTCTACACTTGGTTAAGCCTTTTTCACTAGTTGGGTTCAAGTCAGATTCTGAAAACATAATAATGATAATATTGGATGATTTTTTATCGCAGGATACAAGAATTTATCGGTCTCGCTATGAGTTTTGAAAATATTGCGCTCGTCGCTCCGCGACTCGCACAATATTTACAAAACTCATAGCTTGACCGATAAATTCTTGTATCCTACTCAAATCATCCAATATTATATCAGACTTGGGGTGAAGGTGCAATAGGGGTTCCTTCATTTTTTAAACAAAGGGTGCATGTGCATTGTAGTATGTATAAGAATGAACTACTTATCCCAATCTGAAGCAAGGAATACAAAAGACAATTAAAAAACAAAAACAACGAAAACACAACTTTTCGGCAAGAAAAACTTGCCTTTTTCAAGTGACGACAGAGACACACTGTTTAACTACATGCAGAAACAGAATGCAACTTGTTTATGTTATGATGGTATGGTAAGGTGATGTGGAACAGAAGGGATGTTTTATCTACATGTACCCATTAGATAAGCTATTGATTAAAAAGAGAATACCACTCTCCTCCATGGTACACTTGGTATTGGGCAAGTGAATCATAAAAGCATACCCTCCTTTGGAGGGGACGTTAAGCTGTCGGTCCCATGTACAGTGAGTTACAACTGTACATGAACATCACAGCCAGTTTCAAAATAAGAGTAGGGTAAAAAACCCGGACTGTTGCCAATCCGCCCCAGCCTCAAAGTGGGCCATGTCAGGAGCATCCGTATCATGGATACACATGGCCCCGGATCAGCTTACTAAACTTATTAAATCCTAACACCACCACAAGCCATTACCAGTGACTTGTGGATATGCAAAGAAGAGAAGCAGCTTAGGACTAGAGGATTTTAAAGGGATTTGACTGGCTCAATTTGTAGAACATCCAAGAGATGGGAATGTCCCATGTTCAAATCATGGATGGTGATTTTTTTTTCTTACTGTCTGTCATTTTCATTAAATGCTATAGCTTTTAAAATTATGTTGAAGTCAAAAACTGCATACACTAATGTCTTTCTTGGTCATAAATAATTAAAAAGTATGATCCCAAAAAGGAAAATTCTTTCAAGTTGGACCAAAGTCATGAGTAAAGATCCATCAAACACCTTTCAGCAAAAATCTTTGTGTGTGTGTGTGTACCTTTGAGGAAAATAAAATAACGTTTTATTGCCATCTCCATAGGGCTCTGGAGACCAGACAACACAGAACATTGAGCAGGAATCTGTATCAGTTAACAGTGCCGAAGAAAGACAATCCATAGACAGTACAAGGGAGTCATCAGAAAAAGATGAAGGCATCGAGCAAGAAATCCCATCTGTTGAAGCGAAGCTTCCCCACAAGGAAGGCTCCCCTCCGGAAATCTCGACACAAGGAACAGTGCCACCGACAGAACAACAGATTCTCCTCAAGAAAACTTGGAACAGAAAACATACAGAGGGACGAAGATTGCGCTGAAAAAGTCTCCCTCAAGCAAAGACGTGTTCGAAGGTGCTTTGAAGAAGGTGAGCCGATAGCAAGAGGATTAATTGGGGTGATGGACAGGAGGAGGATCGGGGAGTAGTCGGGGGGGGCGCAGAGTCGGATGATTCGAGAAAAAACGTGACTTTTGACCGTGGAGAGGATATTGACAAGGAGAAAGGGGCCAGATGGGGTAAGATTGTCTTATGGTTTGAGTTGAGTGCAGTTGTCCAAGTCTTCTTCTGAACACCTTGGGCATGGGCATGATGCCATGATATTGATATAGGACTGATCTGAGAACTGAGTCTAGGTGGGGCTGGACACCCGAAAACACTCTGAAAAGATTCAACAGCTAAGGGAAAAAAATGTGGAGATCATTGGTATGCAAGGCCCTAACACGACGCTAAAGATGGGGTAAGATGTCTTATGGTTTGAGTTTAGTGTAGTTGTCCAGGTCGTCTTCCTGCAACACCTGGGGCATGGGCATGATTTGCCATGAATGATATAGGGACGAGTTTGAGAAATGAGTCAAAGGAAAATGACAACAAAACACTTGACAAGAGTCAACAGCTAAGAAAAAAAAAAAAATTTGAGATGAATTTGGGAGTTATTTTTATAACATCATAGTCAGAATTATAATGGTAGGTACAATACTAATACGGTACCCTATTTCCCCGCAACAAGCAAAATTCACACTGCAACTGAATCCATTTTGAATAGGGCCCCAAAGTGTGAGCAAGATCAACATCCATTGCCTTAATGCCCCAATACATGAGCATTGATTTAAATGGGCTACAGATAGCGGTGATTATACTCGATTCAATCTGATATCTTGACCCCGTACCATCTGCGGAGGTGTGAATTCAATGAGGCGCAGGGACTTCTGTTAATCATGTTTAATTGTGAGCAATGTAAGGCCTGAAATACACTATCGTGCATTTCCATACATGAATGAAATTGTTTATAGTGGCAGGTGAGTAGTTTAATGACCGTAGGTGTCCTCCAAATAATCCGGTGTGGCACTGCATTTTGATTTCTTTCATTTTCCCGGTAGAGCTCTTCTCCGACTTATTGGAATAGGTCCACAACTCCAGGGGGACGAACCGTATCAACGCAATCGAGTAGATTTCTTAAGTACTTTTAAAGTGGCAATTTTCGTGATCACCACGCCTCGTCCCCCGACTTCACCTCAAACAAGTTGTATTTTTATATCACCTTTAGCTTGCTGGTATAATATGTTATGTGCGCCAAATCTTACTTGCATATTCGATCTGCATTAGAAGAAATTTGCAATTTGTAAAAAAAAAAAAAAAAAAATATGAATATTCATAACAAATTAAACCACCGTCGGAATCAACTGAAATGTTGGTAATAACCCTTTCTTAGGCTTCGAGTGAACCATAAACACAAATGAAGGTGCTTGATCACGAAATACACTTTATATTGAAATGTTGGTCATTAAAGCGTTTCAAAAAAGTCATTAAATTTTGCAAAAATGTACTAAGGTCTTGAGAGAATTTAAAAATTCTTCCTTTTCTTCATGTCTTTTGAGTCCACAGCATTTAACAGACATATTTTCCCTTTTCCAAATTCTTTCAGGTTTTTAAAAGATTTTAAAGTCCTTGAAGTCCAAAAGGGGTTGTATAAAAGCGTGAATTCAAAGTTGGTCTTGACCAGGCACGTAGCCAGCCGGGTGCGGTCCCCGAGGGGCAATTCCCAGTCGGGATGCAAAAATGTCCCAGTCACAAGCAAAAATTTCCCGGTCGAGGGCAACAAACCAAAAGAATCACGAAAAAGGGCGGATTTAACATGAATATCAGTGTTCTATTTCCGCGTTACCCCTAAGATTTTTTTCCATGAGGGAGCACTCTGCCCCCCTTTGCCCCCACCTGCCTATGCCACTGGTCTTGACACTACGAACCCTGGCTTGACAAACTTTTTGAAACCCGTCTAATTTTGGCTTTTCTGATTTATTTCACTACAGGATGAATACCTGTTGAAATGGGCCTGTTGAAGCTTATATGACTGCACATGGGAACCTGATGCTCATGTGTCAAGGTGTGTCAAGAGTAGCCTTCATAACCTTTATTACCAAAGGTCGGCTTGGTGCAAGTGCTGATACTTTCTATGAATCCATCCAGTCGCATCTCACTGGAGCAAAGGGTAAAGGGTCAAGTGGTTATGACACTGCCTTTTGAATGAAGTGCCTAAATGATGTCACATAGGCTGGCCTTTTGGGATGAAGTGTAAATGATGTCACATAGTGCTGGGAAGTGTATATGTCAAACATGTACAAGACCACTGTACGTTTAGACATTTCACTACACGTTTACACAGTAGTCCGGCTACAGTTTTTTCAGTTGATAAACTAATACCAACCTTGTTTATTAGATATATAATGTTTTTCAATGGTTTATAGACCAGTTTTTTATGCTATCTGAATCTGATGGATGCCGACGAGCAACCTTGAGCAGTTTTGTAGAAACGCAAGAATCACAATGGGCCAGCCACCAACCAAACACTTCATCTCTTGTTACTCAAAAGAAAGCCTGTCCCCTCGTTAAACACTCCATTGTGACCAATAAACATATGATTTTGTAACCACATAATCAATGAATTCAATATGGCCGTCAATACAATAAAGTGCCTGATCGTGATCTACTTTTGACTGCAGGTTGGTAATTTGGTATCTATCCTGGTGTTTTGGTGGTCAAGAAAGTAATTAGAAGCATAAGAAATATTTTTTAAAATATGATTATAAATTCCTTCATTATAGGATCCAAGATGGCTTCCGATGCTCTAAGATGGCTATAATTGATAGCTCTGTCTAGTACTGTAATGTTTGTGTATATCCCTGTAAGTCAATCAGATCAATGTGCACATCATTAGGTAATCAGAGGAATTGATACATGTAATATGGCATCCGGATGGGTAGCCAATATGGCTGGAAATGGCACTTACTAAGCAGCGAAAAATCCGATTACTAATAGCCTAGAAATAATGTTTCTTTGTTTTGGTAGGTTTTGGGCATCCATTGGCATCCATATTGGAAGATTTGATGAATAACGACTCATTGGACACTATTAAGATTAGCTTTATTACTGAGATTTTTGGAAGTCAATAATCCCAACTAAAAACCAAAAATATATACTTTATCTCCACGTGAATGAATTACTGACCTTTACTGATTGACATTTGCAGCCATTTGAATTGCCTATGGCCTATTCTAGGATGCTATATTGCAGATATCAATCAATCACTTTGATATGTTATGATCTTTAATAAACTTTGCTCTGAATTAGTTATAGTGATATACACAAACATGGCAGCTCTGGCTATATGTAAGTAATGATTTGCCATTTTGGAGCCCTCTTGAATGGGTATTTGATTTAATACTTATCAATTTTCAAAGCTTTCATAATGGTTTCATTAACATATTGATTGCTAAAGCATTGGTATATATACCAAGTTATCATTCTATGGGAAAAAGTAGATAAATCTTAGATATTTTGTTGTATTGGCCGCCATATTGAATCTCTTACTTAGGTGGTTAGAATCAATATTTAATTGATCACAATGGTGTGTTAACTGGACAAGCCAAAAAATTACACTTTTTGAGTAATTAACATATTACTTTCTAGTGTTTTGGTACCATTTTGAATTTTTGTGTTTCAAATCCATCCATCGAAAATGCTCAGGTTTTTTGGTCTGGCATCCATCGGATTCAGATTCAGCAGGAAAAACTGGTCAAGAAACCGTTGAAAAACATTATATATATGGTATAACAAGGTCACATGGTCTGTAGCCTGGACTATAGTGCAAAAACAACTAACCTATTTTTACCCCCTGGCTTGAAAAGCAGTAGGGGGATATTGTGACCGCGCGCATGTCCATAGCAAAATTGCATTTTCGTGGAGGTGCCAAATTCGGCAGTAGTCTTTCAATGTTATCAACGTGTACATGGGTAAATGAACGAAAATGCTGTTCTTGTACTCGGATAGAAAATTAAATGGTAACTCCCACCTCTAGTAACTAAGTTACATTATTAAGCAAATAAGTGTAAAGGTAACCCACATTTAAAGTCTGTTTTACATGGATTAGGAATGCTAATATGCTAGGAATGCTATTGCTAATGCTATTCAAATATTTTTATCAGTATTTGAAAAATTATTTTTCCCTTTGCTTTCTGTATTCAGTAATGAACAAATGAGGCTGCGCATTGAACATGACATCCTCCGCAGCATCTTGAGTGACAAAGGGCGCCCTCAAGACAAGTCGGATCCCAGCGGCTGGCGGCTCTACAACAAATCGGAACTGCAGCATGGGCGCTCCCCGACAACTGGTGGTACCGACTGGACAAAAAGGGCCACGGAAAACAGGTCTCCTTTCCCATCCGCATGAAGATCCAGTTGGATTGGACGCCACTCTCCTACGTGATGGACAAGCACAGAAAACTGATACCAGCCAAGAGGAAGCCCTTGGAGCTCCTCTTGGTACAAATGAAAAAAAGAGAATACTCCATTTAAACTACACTGAAATATTTGTTTCTTTGTCGTCGTGGAAAAATGAAGACTTTTTAAGACACCAATGATATCACTGTAATTTTCCTTGTATAGTCCCATGTGTATGTATAGTTAAATCCCACCTGTCTTTTTTTTAATTTTGCAAATAACCCATGTTTTTTCTAAGTATAGTCAAGTCCCTTTCTTTTTCATTTTGCAAATAACTCAAATTTATTTGAAAGAATTTTGACAAAATAAAGCACATTTGACTCAATTTTAGCATAGCACTCTGATGGTTAAAAAAAATTCACAAAAGTATGACATTTTATATTAAATTGTAATGTACAGATAATTGCCCGCCCAATTTTGCAAATTAACTGAGGCCTATCTATATGTAATTTTAATATGAAAAGCTTTCGTTTTGTGGCAACATCCTATTATAAGCCCACACCCCAGTTTTAACCATTGAGATCAGATAAATCATAGTGGGGACTATTACTCGGACAATTGTTGTGTTGCCCGCAAGAATTTGCAGGAGGCACCTACCAATCCTCAATTCTGTCTGACCGTGTGCCCGTCTGGCCATGTTTTTAAAGGTTTAAGTTTCAGAGAAATTTTAGCATTCAAGAACTAAAAGTCCATTGCTACAGAACTTGTGTCATAGATGCCACTTGTGAACCTTCATATGATAATGAGGTCAAGGATCACATACCAAGGTCAAAGGGCAGAATGAGGTCAAGTTATAAAATGGGGTGAAAACAATCAAATTGGCATCATTCAAGAAGTAAAAGTCCAATTGCTACAAAACTTGGGTCATAGATGCTCCTTGGCAACCTTCATAATTCATATAATAATGAGGTCAAGGGTCACATAATTAGGTCAAAGGTCATATGAGGTCAAGTTATAAAATGGGCTGGAAATATAAAAGTGGCATAATTTGTAAAGTTGGGAAGTTCATTTGCAACTAACTTGGGTCATACATGTAACATTGGAACCTTCACATGATGTTTAGGTCAAGGGTCACTTGCAAAGGTCATCTGAGGTCAGCTTATAAAATAGGAGTGAAGAAAAGTTCAACACAACTCGCAAAAGAAGGCGACACTAGTGGTTCGAGAACCGCTTGTTTTACTTGTAAGCACCATGGGTGCCATAAACCATCCCTCTTTTGGTGGTTGTTATCGTCATTTTCCTTATGAATATTTTACTGCAGTATTTTTCACAGTTTTAATGTGAGTAATGTTATGCTTTGCTTGGTGTCGCATTGCGATTGACACCAGGCGGCATCTTGTGCAAAGACAGTACAATTGGTACGCGTGTGAAAAGGCTGTGATGTCAGTCCGCCTTGAGACCGGAAACAGTACAGTAAGAGAGAGTGGAGAGCGTGATAATGGAGGGTGACGTGTGTGGGGGTCATTGCACTTTCAAATAATTTACATATCAGAAGGGAGGGGGAATTGGAGGTAATTTTGTACTGGCTATAGCAACTGTAAATAGATTTGTAATGATTATGAAGGAGACGATGTGAACAATTCTCATGTGCTATTCTGCTGTTGATATGCTTGGATGTATGTTTGCTTTCTAAATTGTAACCAAGTGCAGATATACAAAAAAGTAGTGCAAATATAGAGCTATCTCTTATGGTATGCTAACAAGACTACCCATTCAGACCAGAGGAAAATAAGGGCGTGTTCACACTAAAGTTATTTGCCCCATGTCCGTGGTCAATCCACACTGACCGGTGTGAATATAAACTGATGGGGATCCAATTTTTTTAACAACGTGACCGTGGTTGGCAATTTCCGTATATACAGTGGTGTGTGAAAGCTATGTTAAGGTCATTCCATTTAAGCTCAACTTCCAGTTCATAAGGTTAAGGGTCACTTCTGAGGTCATGATCTTTTAAGACAGGGTCACACCCAAGGTCATAATGGCCACAGTGGGACTGCTAAAGGGGGCACACCACTAAATAGTTCGGGCAAAAATTGTGGGATATTTAGTACTCCTTTTTAAAAACAATGCGTCAACATGAAATTTTAGCTACTTAGTTCTCCAGGTAGACAAGGATGAATATTTATTAATCTTTCTCTGGAGATGGCCAGCGTACACAAGTGTTGGGGAAAAAAAACATGTGTACTTGGCCGGATTCGAACCGGCGACCTCCGTATTACCAGCACGGTGCTCCAACCAACTGAGCTATCAATCAAGTCTGGGTTGGTAGAGGAGCGATAGACTCATCTATAGGTGTTAGGTCCGAAAGGTGTCCATCGCTTTCCTAGGTTCTGATGCTATCCATTAGGAGAAAGCGATGGACACCTTTCGGACCTAACACCTATAGATGATATCGCTCCTCTACCAACCCAGACTTGATAGCTCAGTTGGTTGGAGCACCGTGCTAGTAATACGGAGGTCGCCGGTTCGAATCTGGCCAAGTGCACTTTTTTTCCAACACTTGTGTGCACTGGCTATCGCCAGGAAAAGATTAATAAATATTCAATGCATCAACATGTTTTAGGCGATATCTTGTCGACTATTTGGACTTGGTGTCAAATGAAAGCTGTGAATTTCTGCATTGATGTAATATTGGAAACGCAGCAAATTTGGTTATTTTTACAAACCAAAGTCTTAGGGAACTACATGCCTTTCAGAGGGGACTTGTCGGGCTTTTCAATTGAGGGAATTCGCATGTGTTGGCGGCAAGGGCTATAGCAAAAGAATCTAACCTTGAACCTTTTTTATGGGTGAAATTGAAAGAACACAAAAGAGCTGAATTTTGATACTAAAAACTCAAATCTGGCGGAGTAAAAACTGAGATAGGTGCCTTTGAAAAACAAGGGCTAACCAAAGAAAATATTTAGTGTATCGCCCCCCTAAAGGGTAGGATAGTATGTGCAACTTCAGTGTCCCATTTCTACCAACATCATATGGGTGTAACTTCTTGCCCTTCACACGCAGCGGCAAGTTTTGCAGCGCGTAATATTACGCCCTCTGTGGTCAAATGGTTGAGGAGATTTGAATCATTTGGGTTGAATGCTTTGATGGTGGTTTGAACACAAAACTTTAGTTTTCCTTACATTACCAGAGGTAAACAGCTAACCTTTATATCGACAAAAAATCTCACGGTACTAATATGCATTGATGCGTATAAACTTACATCAACATGCAACAAGCTATCCAGGTTCAGAGTTAAGTAATTTTGGTGTGAACACGCCTTAAGTGTTGTTTCCAACATGGTTATCATTAAAGGCTACATCATTAAAGGCTACATATTATTGGCTTTAAGTAATTAAAGGGTGCTACATAAAAAAGATTTGGCATGTAGATGTTAGGGACAGGTGATTAATTAACAGGCGCCCTCAATTTTTCTTGAATTTGAAATTTTGGTATGTTGGCAGTTCTCCCCACCTGTGAATGAATAACATGTGATCATTTTAAGTGATCAGATTTTAGTAGAAACGGTCTTATTGCTGCATGCTTTGTGTGTGTCTGTCTGTGTGTCTGTCAAACCTTTAGTTGACACTTTTTTAAATTGAGCATATCTTCTTAATGCAAAATGGATCAAGTTCATACTTGGTCGGCTTATGTAATGTTACAAGGGGCATACTTATATAATATTGGATGGCTGAGGTTGATAACAGAAAATATCGCCCGAGCCTAGATCAAATATCAGGCGAGTCGGAAGACAAGCCTGATATTTTCTTGGCGAGGGCGATATTTTCTGTTATCAAACGAAAAAGTCATCCAATATTGTTATTATTATGCAAGAAGAAGCTGACTTGACAAAAATAGTTTTTAAAATGGCTTCAAAACTAATAAAAAGAGTATTTGATTAACGAGTTGCCCAATTTGTTTGCGTATTGTGCAGTGTTGGGCGGTATGCGCTACTCGCACTGCAGTATTGCACCACACGAAAGCTTCGGATGCATAATAATATTTGATTAATCCCCGTTTGTTCACTGCAATACCAAAAGATATCAATGGTTTTGGCGGCAACCACAACACACGAGCCGCAGGCCTAGTGTGGTATGGCGCCAAAACATTGAGAGTTTTCCGTATTGCATGAGAACAGGGGTTAACAAATTTATCATCCAGTAGACATGGACTTACTAACAATATTATTAAAACATAAACTGAACCCTATTTTAATTTCATTCAAATTCATAGGCCTATAGCTCAACCTTTTGCCTCTGCCTTTCTACAAGTGAGTTATATTACTGCAAGTCGCAGTGCAAGTAGTGAACAGCGCAGCGCGCATACGCTTGCAGTACGCTCCGTATCGTACAGGGCTTACACAGATACTTGATTATGCTTAGGCCTTGTCTCTATGTAAATTGATCACGCGCGCGTGTGCGTGATACTGATAAAGTGCTGTATGATACGGGATCTATTGCTTGTATTACTCAGAAGGACCAAGTTATATGGAAATATCTCAAAGGACTATCAACCAATGAAATTACAGTATTCATGTCTACTGAACGATAAAACATTATATTGGTTACATTTTTAAATGCCAGGCTCTCGTATCAAGTAGAGAACACGATACACATGAATCAGAACGTGCACCTTTAAGGTAATTAATTTGGGCATAACAGATTTTCATAGTGTCAGAGTTTACACTGTTGACCTACTGGGTACTAGCGGTTTGTGTGTAAAATAGTGCACATCTATAATATTGTGTAACTATGAGACTTTTTTTTAAATATTACAATTTGAAATATGGCAAAGATGTTGGAGGGAATGTCAGTGTACAGAAAATTTGAATGTTTTATTTTTTTTTTCAATCAGATAAATGGTATGCATACTTTTTAAGCAAATTGACTTGAATGAAATAATGGATAGGTGTAGAAATGCATTGAAAAGTGTGTTGGAGCCTGAAGGTATATTTTTCTCCATTAGGAACTGGTCTCTTTCTAGGGAGCAGTTTACCTATATTTCAAGGTGATTTTACTTTAAAATTTGGAAAGATGTCTTGGAATTTTCTACAGAAACTAATTACCAACTTGTAGGGATATTTCATGAGAATCCACCCATCTGGATAACACAGCCCATGCTCGGAGTGAAACGGCTAAGAGTCTAGAACCCTGAAATAGTTTATTGTGCTTGTCAAGTTCAGAGAGAAAATGGCTCTTTGTTTTTGATAACTGTTGACATGTTTTTTAATTGTTAAATATCTTTTTAACCACAAAATGGCAGTGTTCACAAGACCATTTACTGAAACAAAGCATGCCATTAAAATAATGTCCACATACCAATTTTGTTGATTTCCGTACTAGATGAATGAATTAATTGATGAAATACAATCGTGTTACCAAAAAGTCCAACATGATCACTATGCTTTATTTTGCTCTTCCTTATGAATCCAATATTTTGAAATGTAACACTGATTAACTTCAGGATAATTAAAAGTAATTAATTTAAATTCTGGATAAAGCAAAATGGTGGATCTTGTTGTTAACCAGCTAGCTATTTGTGACTTGGTGCCCGACAAAACGAGCGGAAAGTCACATTGATTGACTGCCGCCGCGACTCAGCTTTGCGTTCTTTGTTTGTGTCATCTGGGGGGTAGATGTTTCATAATAGAATTAAGTATGCAAATGAGTAGTTGCCATTTAGCGGACAAAGGTAGCTCAATCAGTAAAGCGCTCGACTCCAGTGGATGCTCATCATGCGTATAGGCGTGCGTCCGAGCCCTGTGAGATTCAAGCTCTCTTTTAATTTCCCTGGACAAGAAATTACCGTTTGGTTGTGTCCGATTACCCATGCGATATATGGGAACTGATCCCGGCTGCGTGGTTAGCTCGATGTAATGTTTGCTGATAAGGGAAGCGCTGATCCCGATCTGCTCCATCCCTTTGAAATGGACTGCTAAATGTTTTATGGATGGTTGGGCCACAGTGATCAGCGACCATTTGTGAAGCGTTTAGAGGCCAATAGCATAAGGCTCTATATAAATCTCTGCATAAATCTCTGCTACTATTTATTATGTCAAGCACAACATCACCCAGCCGCATGAAAGAATCAATTGTAATACCTCATTTGCATATTTGGGACTGTCTATATGAAACCTTTACCATCTAAGGCAGCCAGTGGGCAAGGGGCATAGCCAGTGGGGTGGCGGATGGGGCAGTGCCCACTCACTTGGACAAAACATTTTGTTGGAAAATCAGGAAAGGAAAGATGGATAGTCGTGCTAAATTTACCTTTTGCCCCTGCGACATTTTTGTCAGTGATTGAGCAGGGGTTGAAAAATGTAAATTTCCCGGGAAGATAGTCTCATTTCTCATAGATTTCCCATTATATCCTATGTATAAATTTTCCTCCAAATGGCCAAGTTTCCCTCCAAATGTCCAACTTAACTGGGAATTAGCTTCCCAAATTCCCCACTTTTTTGAGCCATGTGATTGAGATATTTTTTTGCGCTGGCTATGCACCTGTAGTTGGCATTAGGCCATCATACGGATGTTAAAA
The DNA here is from genome assembly GCA_023653785.1 of Ophioderma brevispina. NCBI lineage: Eukaryota > Metazoa > Echinodermata > Ophiuroidea > Amphilepidida > Ophiodermatidae > Ophioderma > Ophioderma brevispina. Next base: position 16,119 of record JAMKCH010024042.1, read on the forward strand.
TTATGCACATGAGGTGTACACCAGAAAGTCTTTTCACCATAATTCATGTCAATATTTGTAATGAATAAAACATGGGTGTGTCAATTGTAAAAGTTGCACTTTTTCTTAAAAATTAATAAAATGTCAATTTCTTACGCTGAATATCAGTGACCAGTGATGTGCATCATACAACATTGACTCCAGCAAATAATGGCAATATTGATATTCAATAAATCATCCTGGCATTCATAGGACAAAATGCTTCAGATTCTCTTTTTATCTGGATATTCAGAGCTATTGTTATTGCCCATGCAGTTGAAAAGATAACAGGTGTTATCACTGCCCCGATTTAGATTGAGCTGTCCTCGTTCACGAATAAATAAACCTTGCGCTTCAACTGCGAGTTCAACCAACTTTGACCGTATATTTCATCATTTCTTGGAAAATGAAACGATGATGAACAAAAGTCATGAAAGCAGAGATGTAACTTTTCCGGAAATTTCCGGAATTCCGGATTTTTGCCCATAAATAAAAAAATTCCGGAAATGTAAAAAAAAAATTTTTTAAATTTTTTTCTTCAATTTCTGAGATGAAATTGTTTAAGGTAGGACTGCATCAAAACCCAAGTTTTAGGTACCAATTTATTTTGGAGAAGGGGGTTTGTACCTTTAAATCGCGTAAAAAAGATGGTTTGCGGAGCTCCACCGGATGATACGCTAAAATTTGACCTTGCTGTCGGTTCAAATTTTGGATTTTCAGGAAATGGGACAACTCCTCTGTTACATCTCTGTGAAAGAAATGTTGTTTGACAACCTGTGACCTAACAGCTTTGTGCAGAACGAAGACCTGTAACTTATTGCTGAACCTCATTTCTCTTCAATTCGCCACATTTTTAGAAGAAAACAAAGGGTGTCCAGTGACCTATATGCAAGTCATGCAATATGGTACCGTGCATTGCTGAGATTACTATAAACCATTTAAAAAATAAATCTCATCCATGATCGGCACCAGTTAACCTGTATTTATTATAGGTCGGTGAACACCAATGGCGTTCAATTTCTTCTAAAAACGAAAATTTAATAGAAATGGAGTTTATGCAGCAAGTTATGGGTTGTGGTCCTGCTCAAAAATGTTAGGGCATGTCTGTCAAACAGCATTTCTTTCATGAGTTTTGTTCATCTTCGTTTCCTTTTTGAATAAACGATGAAATATGCGGTCAAAGGTAATTGAACGCACACAGTAATAATAATAATAATAGAATGAATTAAAGCATGCTGTCCCTCAGTGTAGTGTGCACATTCCATTGATGCTAGCTGACAGTACCAAGTGTTGTAGGAATCACACCACTAAATAACTCCCCATAGACTTGTGTACAAAATGACCTCTCACCAAACGTCAATTTCTCGGCTATAAAGCGACTGGTTATGTCAAAACTGGATTTTTGGGGAAGATTAGGACCATACCTCAACAAAATGAAAAAGTCATATGATGAAGCCTGATTTTTTGAGTTACAGAGCATCGAAAGATTTGCCTGTTTTCAAAACGTCCACGCCTAGTTGAATGTTACTTTAAATTAAAATTTCACAGTTTCCCCAAATCCTCAGAAATTATACAAAAATGGCACAGACAAAATATTTACTGCCCAAATGGTTTGTTACTAGTCCACACATTATGATTAATTTCATATTTCATTTAAAGATACAACTTAGGCGACGAAAATAAAAAACCCTGTTTTACGGGCCCGACCGACCCTGATTTTTCAGTTTTGCAGAATTTTTTTTTTTTAGTTTTTCCAAAAATCATGTAAAATCAGCCTTTTTTAGCCCAAATTGATCAATTTTGGCAAAAAAATTTTAGAAAATTTGTTTGTAAAAAATTTTCATATTTTCTCTTGATTTTTCAGATTGTGGGGCTATTTTAAGCCAATTTTGAGCTCCAGAAAAAAAAAAAAATTAAAAAAGAAAAAATTCGCCCGACCGACCGACCCTACTCGAAAGGTCCGCTCGCCCGTAAAACAGGGTTTTCTTTTTTCGTCGCCTTACCAACATTTTGTGACTCTTCAATTAGGCAAGGGCCATATTTGGGACGCCAACACTGTCTCAGCACTGACGTCGTCTGCTACACCTAGTTTATTTAGTGGTGTGATTCCTGTAAGGATTAAAGTATGTTGCCCCCTCGTAGTGTGCACATTCCATTGCTGCCAACTGACTACTCCAGGTGTTGCAAGGATTAAAGCATGTTTCCCTTCACTGTAGTGTGCACATTCCATTGATGCCAATTCACTGCACCAGGTGTTGTAAGGATTAAAGCTTGTTGTCCCTCATTGTAGTGTGCACATTCCATTAATGCCAACTCACTGCACCAGGTGTTGCAAGGATTAAAGCTTGTTGTCCCTCATTGTAGTGTGCACATTCCATTGATGCCAATTCACTGCACCAGGTGTTGTAAGGATTAAAGCATGTTGCCCCTCATTGTAGTGTGCACATTCCATTGATGCCAGCTGACTGTACCAGGTGTTGTAGGGATTAAGGTATGCTGCCCCTCATTGTAGTGTGCACATTCCATTTATGCCAACTGCACCAGATGTAAGGAATAAAGGATGTTCCCCTCAGTGTAGTGTGCACATTCATTGATGCCAGCTGACTGCACCAAGTGTCTCAAACAAAGAACAATAAATATAGAGCCAGGTAGACTCAAAACCAACCCAGTGTGACTTTACACTCTTTTGTTGTGCTTGGTCTCACAAGGCAGCTATTACTTATCTTTGGGCAAGAGTTCCATGTGTTCCCTTCCCTGTGAATTCTGCAACCTTATCCTGTGGTTTATTCCGTCAAGGCTGCAGAATTCGTAGAGGAGGGGGCCATATGGAACTCCTATAGTTGCCTTAGGGTATGATCAATTTATAGTTTGCCCTATCTGTGATCCCGTACACACTAGCAAAATATCTTATTTTAATGAAGCGTTAACAAATATTAAAATCTGGCAAGTATACGCTCTTCCCTTATTTCCACGAAGATTAAATTTGCTTAATTCAATGAAGCAAATCAGCTTCTTTTAAGGGAATGGTTGTTTTGATCAAGAGATACATACTAGTGTGTATGCACACTTGTTGAATTCAAAAGGTGATGTGTGTTGGTTTACATACCAAGGCCGTATGTACAGTAAACATACTTGTTTTGATTATTGTTAGTTTTCTCCTAGTGTGTACACAATTGTATCTAAACACTTAAGTGTATAAGGTCTTGCACACTCCCATTGGTGTATAAGGAGACCCCCCCTTCTGAAAACCACTTTGCCATTGGAATTTGTTACCAAAACATCAACATGACCACATTACAAGGGGGAAAAATGAAAATCTGTTGTACCGATTCAAAGTGGCGGTCCAAAAACAGATTTTTGAAATTCACACAAAATTCTTCCGCCGAAAAAAGGAAAACCACTTTCCCAAAGGACTTTTCCATAAAATAAGGCTCATAATAGGAGAAAATAAATACATTTAAATTGCTGCAAAAAAATTGAAAAAGTTACTCCGGTACGATTTGAGGGGCAAAACAAGTTTTGAATAGCACCACCAAAATGCTTAATTATCATAAAAACACCATGGCCGATTTGAATTTTTCCCACCAAAGTATGCGCAACTGATAATTAGGCAATTACATAAAATTTTGGGTAAAAATAATTTAGTGTTAAAACATGAGAAAAACAAAACGTTGGGTCCATGTGGGACCCCCTTAATACTTAAGTGTAGTGTGTATACACGCTTTATTAACTATTCAAAATTAACTAATCTTTGACGAAGTAAGCAATTTAGAGTGTGTACAGGGTTTATGGCCTGTGGTGTTTGTACAATAAGTGCATAACAGTTCAAGGTCATTCTGGGGTAAAATTTACAGAATGGTCCAATTTTGTTAATAAGGTTTTAAATTGTTCATTAGGTCATACTACACATAAAAATGAATAGATCCAAGTCTGACAGTTCAATATGATAATTTCGGAGTCGGTTAACAACATCCCATCGAAAAAGTGGACCTTCTTTTTGGAAAAATGGACCTAACCCCTAACATGGTCCATTTTTTGACGTTTTGAACATCTCATCACCAAAAAGTGGACTTTTTTGTCATATTTTCTCTAAATTTTGGACCTTTTTATCTAAAAAATAGGCAAAAAGTGGACCTTTTTCCCCTTTTGTGGAATTTAGGGAGGTGCGACCAAAGAATTGAAATGAATTTTCTGCTTCAGTAGAACCAGGGCAATAATTTGACACCGGTTTCAGCAAAATCTGAGCATTGGATTTTTTTGCCCCAGAACGACCTTGAACATTATACAAACTATACTTTTTTAATCCTTCTAATGAGACAAATACATTGGTATACATTTAAACACAATTTGACTTGATTTTAAATTTACCCCTGTACTAATTTTACCCCCTTATTTTACAAAGTCCCCACATTTCCAGAGGTTGGACCCAAAAATTCTGATTCAGCACCCTTCAAACTATAGAAAAACATCTTCAAACCTTCTTCCCCAAACTTCTAGAATGGGATTCTCGTTTTAGACTAGTAAATCTAAGCCAAGATATATATGAACCTGGAACAAATTGCAACAGAAGGTTTTTTGGTTTAATATTGTTACAATAACCCCTCCGAACATTATA
>JAMKCH010024043.1:0-18977 GCA_023653785.1 Ophioderma brevispina
CACACATGAAGGAAGCCTTTTGCACCTTAACCCCAAGTTCCTGTTTCAATTGGACTTCATTTTTTCGAAGAAGACCTAAAACTAAAACCTAACCACACTGGAACACACCCATACAGACTGAGACATCACCTATCGTCAAAAAATCCCACATTCTGCTTTTCAAGCCAGGGGGATAAAAAGAGATCCCCTTCATCACCAGGCCTCCTTAGGTTCCTGACCAAGAGAATCTTGAAAGACCTCATGACAAAGAGATGAGATTGTTTGTGGGAACCAGTGACTGATCTCTTGGAAAAAACTGAGAGTGACGCAGGTGAACACATAGGGAAGTTTTGGTATACAAAAACCATATCGTTAGTTGAATTTCATGGGTTTCATCAATTATTGATTTTCTATCTTTTGCCAAGAATCTGGAAAATCTGGCAACTTGATACCCGGTAACTGAAGAAGTGGGCAGGACCATCAAGAGGCACCAATCCATCCAGCCTGTACAAGAACAGAAACACCACAGGTCTGCACCTAAATGCCCTTTCCACCCACCTTAAAGTATGCCAAGTTGTGAAGTACCACTTTTGAAATATGCAGTGGACCCTAAACGCAATGTTTATACGGTTACGGACACATGTTATAGACAGGGAAAAAGCAGCACTAAGATGGGGTAAGAGAGCTGCATGATGGGAAAGATATCTGTTCATCAGAACTTTGCAAGGGCAGCATAGCCAACATGGCCTTTGGATACACCAAGTCTGGGAAATGCATTGACCAATTAAAAGGAAGCACACAATGCCCTGTCGACACTTTTTGAAGAGCGTCCAGAGGACCATATTGGACCGTTGGTAACCCTGTACAGTAAGGCCCAACAGGTACTAGTAATGGGTATGTTGAGAGATGACAATGCAAATGGACATCAGGTGGATAAGCTCCCTCTACCTTTGTCATCAGAAATGCTTAAATTCTACCTAAACATTAGATAGGATACCTTCCTACACCAGCTAATCTGAAGACATGGATAAACATGCTCGTGGACCGTGTACTCTGTGTGGATATAACACTACACTATGATGCATTCATTCACTGTTGTCAGGTCCTCATTACAATCAGGAAGGTGTAACTGGAGACTTATACAATCTTTCAAGAGACTGTTCATTAGCTAGTGCCAACCATCCTTCCAGCAAAAACACCATCAAAGAGAGGAGGATGACCAGCAAATCAAAACGGACATAGCCTTCAAGTCAGACATGGTCACTCACTATGGCAATGTTACTGGCTGAGAGAAAAGAAGCAGGGATGACACGACCAGTAGACTGTGTGTTGACAATGCCCCCTCATATTCCCGCCAGAAATAGTCACCACATCACGGAGACTAAATGTCACCATCTATTCTCCTCATGAAGAAAGGGTTACAATTCATGACTGACGTACCATAGAAGAGAATCGGGCCACAAAGCGAACCACCGAAAGAAGTACAAATATGAAGACCTTATCAAAGAAGCGGAAAGCTTGATGGGAGCTGAAATACTTCCCAGTAGAAGTCCGGTCGCAGAGGATTCACCAGTGCTGAAAAAAATGTCAAATTTCCCAGGAATACATCCCAATTCCCCTCTAAGATTGCAAAATTTCCCTCCAATATTTCAAAATTTCCCTTCAATTCTATGTATTTTCTTTATTTGAAAAGTCAAAAATTTCCTCAAATAGCACAATTTCCCCTCTCAAAATAGCAAATTTTCTGGAAGTAAGTCACAATTCCCCACTTTTTCCAGGAGTGGGATTCACCACCCATACTCTGAGACCTGCTTCAATTACTTGGTCTGACAAATAAGGAAATCAAGAGGTACTGGGCTCTGTATCCAATAGGCTCTAACAGCACCTATATATGGCTTGCTCACAAGAATACAAGAAGTTTGGGCGTTGGGAGTTATTCGCGAGCGGCAGTATATCTTTTTCAGTAGCACTTCCCTGTGGATAGTAACTATGTTGAATTGTTCAGGTAAAATGCAAAAAAAGGAATACTTAAGACACGGCTGCCAGTCTCACTTTGATCAATGTTTGCTACTCCCTTCGTTGCCTATCCGAGATTACAGTATATTCGCAATCATGGTAACTCCAAATAGCATGATGAACGAAAGTGAAAATTGGCCCGGGGCGGTGGCCTTCCACAGTCGATACTCACTAGAGGCCCATTCCATTCAACATTCGGATGTGAACCGCAGCACGCGTGGATTTTTTTTTTGCTTTAAGTGTGGGTAGACCTTGAATTAATATGAAATCCTGAAATTTTGAGCGCCTAGTCCATGTCGTTTTTCCCGCTAGATCAATTGGAAATTTAGGGGGGCACCCTCAAAAGTCCGCCATGGTGAAAGACTATGTTTAGAGGGGCCACAGAATTCGTAATGGAAGCCCTCCACACCATTGAAAATCCTATCATGGGTAATTTTGGTGTAGAATTCATCTGACCTCAAGGAAGTTCATAGCGTGTTTACTTTTAGAGTTAGAGGCTAAATATGCGCCTTTGTTCAATTTGGGCCAAGACTGGGGGGTCATAACTCCACAAGTAAGAAATTTTTAGTGTCCATCTTTTGGTCATTCAGCGTTACATATTAGAACTTTAAACAATACATTATGAACACATTAGAAAGTAGTAAGTGAGGTACGGCCCCTTGAAAATGGCAATTGTTACTTTTTGACACAATTTTGAACCCCCCTGAAAACCAATGTTGACAATTCGACACCACCCTCTGCTTTCAGATATGTTGAAGATATATCATTAAACACCTTTCCTTGAAAGAACTGCGTGGTGTCTTCGTTTTTTCACAACAATACACACTCAAAGTTACCACACAAAGGTTATGTGACCTGAGGTCTTGTACATGCCCAGTGTATGTCACCATATACATTCTATGGGATATCAGCAAAAGTGTCTTGTGCTGAAGACCATGAAGACATCAAACACCAAGCTGGTTCTTTCAAGAATAGTTCGTTGATGATGTATCTTCAACATATCTGAAGTAGAGGGGTCATGTTGTATGTCACCATTGATTTTCAGGGGGCCCAATATATGTCAACATGCAAAATTAGGATTCCAAAGGCTGTAACTCACTTATTAACTTACCTAATGTACTTAGTTATTATACTGGTAGAAAATCCTGCTGTGTGACTCCAGATTACTTTTAAAATCAACATTAAAAATATTGTTACTATGGGTTCTGACCCCCCAACTTGGTCGCAGATGAAAGATATTGCATTTTACACCCAACAAACTTTAAAAGTAAGGAGCTATCACATTTTTGATGCAAGATTTGCATTCTACACCAAAATAATTCCCCAGATAGTGATTTTCAAAGTTAAGGAGGGTTCCATTATAAGTTTTATGGCCCTCTCCAAAATTGTCTTCGCATCGCACAGCATGTTTGATGGTGGCCCCCCCTAAATTTTTCTGAATGCTCCTGCGGGAACGAAAGGTGGTATGAAGCTCAAAGTTCGGATTTTCATTTCTCATCAATATCTATCATCACTCCAAAAAGAAAAAATCCATGACATGCTGCGGTGCACATCCTCGAGTGTTTGACATGGAATAGGCTAGAGCGTCTGTTTCCCGACACCCTCAACATTTTGTAAACACTCATGGCCACTGCCTGCGATAGAGCCGAAAGAAAATAGCCGATTTTCCTTCAAGAGTGATATTGCATTGATAGTAAGTACCATTTAGTGTATTAGTTAACACACTTAACATAATCCCTGTGATATTGGCTTGCAGGCATATTGTGACTGTCGTCTGCATGCATAGCTGCCTCTTGAAATGTACATTTAGTTTTCCCGGCGTCAGCATATTGCCCGCACCCGTATGTTGTAGACCCGGATACAACCCTAGGTTGCATTACCGAAACACATGAGTGATTGTCATCAGTAACTGATTTTAGAATCGAGTGTTATGTTAAGACGCTCAAAGAATTTGGAAAGATGTATACGCTGTACGGTACTCTAATTGTAATTTTGTCAAATTTCTGTTCTGAAAAAAATGCATTTCCACTGGCAGCGCCTGTGCAAGGTTTTCCACCTGGGGGTCGCAACCCCTTTTGTGGTCCGCCGACCCTTAAGAAGGGGGTCGCAAGTTAATTTAATGAAATCAAAGTACTTGTTTAAAAGGCAGGACGAATGGCAAATAATCATAATGTCAAGCAAGCCAACTGATTTTGCAGTGTTGATTATCAATGAATTTGTATTTGATTATTAAAATTTCTACACCTTGTGGGACAAATCTGTGTAAATTGTTCCTTACAGACTATCAAAGACAAAATTGAACCGCACCTTAGGACATTAATTATGTCAACAAGCCAAACGATTTAAGTGTTTGCTTAATCAATTGAATTTTGCATTTGATTAATTTTTCGGGCGTGCATCGCGCACAAATCAGTATTTCACTTACAGGACTGGTCAAAGACCAAAATGAACAGATTGGTAAGAATTAGTGGTATTTTTGCACTCTTCGTGCGCCTTTGTTTTAGGAAGGAGAGCACCATGCCCTTAGAATGCACAACCAAAATTTTTAGAATGTATTTTGCATTATCATCCGTAGATTCAGAGCTTCTGGGTGTATTGGCGACCTTGTTGCAAGCCCCTTGCCCCCTTCCACTGACGCACCTTCCACACCGCCTTGCTTTTTTTGGACTTCTGTCAATTTCTTTTTGAGAATATAATGGGTCGCCGCAATCTAATGTCAAGAAATGGGGTCTCGGGACAAAAGGTTGGAAACCCTGGCCTAGTGGTATCCCCACTTCGCTGTACCAACGTGTACACCTCTATGCTAATTTTAATCTGCGCAGCAACAACAATACGATTCGCACTATGCGCAACATTCAATTTTAATGCAAATTTTGACACTGTAATCCCGGATAGTAAACGAAAGCATTAGCGACCATTGATCAACGTGAGAATGTAGCGCGTATCGGTATTTCCTTGCATTTTCGGCATGTTACATCAACAATTCGACATAGTTACTATTCACAGTGCTACTGACTGCCGCTCGAGACATTTAGGAAACTAAGTATTTGCTAAAAAGGGAATTTTGAAGAGCACATAAGTTGGTCCATTGTTCCCGTTCAGAAATACTGGCTTCGTAAAAGGTACTTGATCGGCCACTACCCCGATTTACCTCAAAGTCTACAAAGAACTTTAGATTTTTATATCATCTTATGATCTGACCGTTGGCCCAGGTGCAGGTATAGTGTGTGTGACTAATCTTACATGCAAGTTCGATCTACTGTAGAAGGAATTTGTAATTTTGTATTTTCTGTCCGTATGGTAAACGGACAGAAATTACAACACAGTGTCAGTCTAGTGATCACTGCTCACTTCGGGAATCTATGCCAACGAAGGCGAAGTCCAAGGTGAGCGGAATTCTAATTTAAAAACTTTGAATTTGAATTTACTCACTATTTTGCATCCCTACATCTGCATTGAACTTGTACATTTTACTCTACAGTACAAGTAGCAAATTATGTCTCTTATCTCCTTGTCTGGTGAAAGAAAGTCTTCCCATGTACAACTGTATGACACTAGAAATTTCCGTCAACTGAGCTAGTATGTTTCGTAGAATATTATATGTGCTTGACGTACGTACATGGTAGCATCTGTGTAAGAGACTAATTATTATAATTGTTTCGTACCAGGGGGGGTAGGACATGCCAACCTAACAGCAACAGCAAATTCAAAACGGCATCAACTTCCAGGTACTAGTCTGTTTCAAAGACTTAACGGTAGGAGGGCGCTCTTACGCATATCGAACGGTTACACACAGACTTGACTAAAAACTAGGCCTGGTCACGAATATTTAAATGTAAATGACCGTTATTGGAAATTACACTATTTTGCAGCGGGGTTAATCCACTAACCCCGACGGATTTTGAAGCCAATAATTTTTTCTTAATTTTCATGATATTACTAAGATCTTTCGAACAAAGGTTAAGAGATGATTTTTTAATGTTACTGGAACCGAGACTGCCATAGCAAATGCACGTAGCAGTTCCCCAAATTACCGTTTGGAAATCCCCAATGCCCAAATCAAGCAAATCGTGTCCTACCCCCCTGTTTCGCACGGCAAGAGGCGAATTTAGGGCACCGAGAGGGGAATTTGTTGGATTTTAAGATGAAAGAGGTAAAAAATCTGTGATTGGGGTGAATATTCTGAACTCAGGATAGTCTCAGATATTTATAGAATCCTTGTTTCGATGGTCAAATAGGGAATAGGGAATTGACTTGTGTCACTGCAGTGCAGGTGGGTTTTCCACCCGCAGCCTATGCTACAGCACGGTAAAGAAAAACTCACTAAAGCTTTGGGAATACAAATATCACTAGCTCGTTCACGTAGCGTTGATTGTCGTCCGTACCTACCTCCTACAATGCTATGGCGGTCCGGAAAATGTGTAGTCTGTGTCACAGACTGCAAAAGATATTATCTAAATTAGTACTGCGCGAGAGATTAACGTTATCAGTCCGTCATAGCGAATGCATGCAAATGAAACTAAATCTCAAATATCTCCGGAAAACGAAGGGGTTCTATGGAGATTTTTGCATCAGAGGGTCCGTTACTATGTTTTGTTTTGAAAATGTATCGTAATTGGGTCTGAAACTATAGAACCTAGCGAGAAAATTGAACATTTTTGTCGGGTACTTCGGTGCTCGCAAACACGGAAAAGTGAACACGCAATCGCTACGGGCTGCATTCCTTTTTCCCACAATGCCTTTCGGTATTATTCCAGTCTTGAGAATTTTCAAACGCTGGTTTCAATTTACGCCAACTTTTTTTTTTCAATTTTAGAAATGGGATATACGTACTTACCGGACCGCCATACTACAATGCTACCCAAGTGTATTAAAAAACCGGGATGGGTGCGCAGCGGATCCGATGCGGAATAAGCAAATCCAGAATCAGTACAGAAACAAGACTTATTGAAAATCTTTACATTTGATGTAGTCCTAAATTATATTTATATTATACGCACATTGATTTTCCATTCATGGTTAAAATCTGATGATTTTGAAATGGTGATTCTTAACCATACAAAATCCCAACGTACACTGGTGCCCTGCGCCTTGTATGGCTCAGACTATCCAGTTGTGAAGTGGTGAGAGACCAAAGTCGCAGGGAAGCCGCGTAATCCCAACATAGCCAGGCCCGAAATTTTTGGTCATTTTGGGCCCGTTACTTAGGGTCAACATTTCACTATGTAAGCATAAGCTGTGCACCATTTGTATTTTTAAAATCGAGCTTGTAGGTCAAAGTTTTCATACATGTATATGCCCGGATTTCTTGTCATAGAGGACCGTAAGTATACCAAAATTCTTGACTTTGTGGCACATATGGTGGACACGTGTATCCCGGTTTCTTCTATGTACAGGCGCTCAGGCTTTTGTAGCGCAGATAACAGGGGCTATCGTTAGTTCTGCTAAGCATAACTCCACATTATGTCTTTAACGTGTTGTCATTAACAGATGTGGAGTTATGCAAAACCACATGGAATACCTTTCCCCTGTTACCAGCAAGCAGGCCATTTCAAAGAGCCAACTTTGCAGACTGCAGATCTAAATATCAAAACCAATTCAGAATCGAGTTGATATATGTTCCTTAGATAACAAATTACCTTTTGAAATAGTTAATCCTCAAAAATTTGTCTAAAAACAGTAGAAATCCCTCATTTTCTGGAGAAACAGCCTTTCTCATGCAGAAGTGATTGTAGTCGCAATTTTCTTCAAAATTTTTAATTTCTAATTCTTTTAAGTTTTTTTTCACATATGTCATCGCATTATATAGGATCTCAAGCTGTGTTTGATAGTGAAAACAGGGATATATTGTACATTTAGAGTGATTTTGAGATCGACAAAGTTGAGGTAGGTAACAGGGGAAAGGTATTCCATGTGTTTTTGCATAACTCCACATCTGTTAATGACAACATGTTGTTAAAGACATAATGTGGAGTTATGCTTAGCAGAACTAAGGCTATCGTAGCGGGAAATGCCCGAGCAACCTTGGGCTAAAATATCACCAGACCTTGCGCTGCGCGCTCGACTATACTCTTTGTCAAAGTACCCTTTACAAGATAAGCGTACTTTAAGCGTGATGATGGGCATAAATGTGATGTGCGATCTACCTGATAAGCCCCGCCCTTCTGGATGGCCGCAGCGCGTACCTCTTGTACAGTGTTATTTTTAAAATAGTAAGGTCTGGTTTAAACGGACTAGTGCGTACGTTGCTGTGGTCTATCATTGCATGGGGCAGCGCAAATGGGCTCATTATCCTCTAGGACGGGGTGCTTGACTAGACACTCCATGCAGGGTGGTTGTGTATTAGTATCATAGTACTTCAGTACTTTTCTCCGGGGGGCTCGATGTGTTCGCTGTCGCATCATTTACCTGACGTCAGACCTGTTTTAAAGAAAATTCCCAAAAGTTCGATATATGGGATTTCACTCGTTTAAAGCAGGGGGGGAAGGTCGTATAATTTTGGCAACTTCTGTGCAAACGAGTATTGAGGTCGGCAAACCATATAAGAGCTTTATGCGCATGCGTTGTACAGATGGCAGAGAAATGTGACCTTGGTGACGCGCTGCATTGTATGTCGTTAGTAGGAATGTCTTTGCGTAGAGTTCGGTGAAAAGTATAGAGTACGATTTCAATAATCAAGGCTTTTGCCCACATTAAAGAACAATACCAGAAATATCAATTCACGATATTGGTGGCAAGTTTATGGGGAATAGAGCAATCAACATGGGCATACAACAACGGCATTTATTATTTAACTGGCCTGGCGACAACGTAAATAGTAGTAGTCCAGTCATCATGTCATTGCAGTTTACAAAGTAGTTAAAGTAAAATGTAAAGTACCAGACAGGTACAGACTTTCGTTTCACGCAGGCCACAAACTCTGCGGAAAGAACTTGTAGTTGTTGCCACCACCCATGTTTGGAGCCTCCTCAATAGAATAAACTGCATGTTTCATCCCTGGCTCTGCATTTGTTGTGGAGAGTTTTGTTTTGGAAATGATTCTGCCAATATTATATATTATATACGTCATTCATATATTCTTGTTCATTGATTGGTTATAAGGGGAACCACCATCTCAATATAAACCATAATTCTGCAGAAAAAGACTATTAAGGCTCTCAAAAGAACTATTTACGGATTCCAAAAAGACTATTTACGGCTTCCAATTTAGCACAATGTCAGCCCTGTGTAGCATGATCATCAAAACAAATTGTCAACATGGGTACACGCGAAAATGCAGTGAGTGGCAGTACGGCTACAAATCAGCCAAGATTCCAGCTGTTAAGTGATCAAGAAATGACATGAAAGTGTGAACACTAAAAAGCAGATTAAGAAATGCCTGTCCATGTTTGATGGGGTTAGTCTGTAATTAGGGTGACGACAACACTGCAATATTGACTGCCGGCATGGGTCATGTTGGTAGGCTAGGCTAGGCTAGGCTAAATCTCAATTTTACCTCATTGTTTTATAAAATCTTTTAACCAATCAATGAACAATGAATATATGAATGACGTATATAAAACAAATATATACTGCCTTTATTCGAGCCTCCTGTTCAAACTATGGTCCCTCGGTGACTGCAATAGTGCTATTTTGCTGAGGGGCACAGCCCCTCAGCAAAATAGCACTATTGCAGTCACCTCAGGTCCATAGTTTTAACAAGAGTCTCTCATGTCAGTATATATTTGTATACTATACTTATTTTTTTTATTAATCATTTATAACATTCGCCGATTCGGCATTTGCCAGGCAGAACCCAATATTGCTATAGTAGGCATTAAATTCAAGGGACGCCTCCACCAGAACAGCGGGGAAATATTTATGGGAAGAAGTACGATTTGCTCAGAGAAAACCTGCGAGGACGAGTATGGATCGGTAACCAAATTCACATACGACACTGGCTCGACTGGGAATTGAACCCAGGCTGCATTGGTGAAAGGTGAGCGACTCAACCCTCCCGCTTTATTCTGTAAGGCCATGAGAATGAAAGTTTTAGATTTGCGTCCGGACATTTTTCAAAAGGCATGAGGCTTTATTTCATTATTCATTATGCACATTTTTATTGGTTGACTTGCGAGTTCACGAGTTTCCAGCCAGAGCTGACGGATCAATCACATCAAGAAATGTGTCATGTTCAGAGAGACTGCATGCATTGTAGTCTATTGTTAGTGCGTAATTGTACCCTTTTCCAGCTGTGTGATGATTTAAAACTTGTTTTTATGTGATGTAGAGCATCTTTTAAGCAAATAATTATTTTTTTAAAAATAATGAAAATTTTCGGCGGCATGTTTCAACACATGCGGGCGGCGGACGCAAATCTAAAACTTTCATTCCCATGGCCTAATTAGAGTGTTGGCAGCATATATTCTTTCCCTTGGCCGTGTCCCCTAAATTAGAATGAGTTGAGAAAAGCTGTGGCAGTAGTCATGGCAGTGCATGGGCCCATGTTCATTGCAAATTTGCTATAAAAATGCAAATGTCAAACTTTAAGGATGAGATCTGAATGACAATACTGTCAATGAATGCATTTGACAAATAAGTTGGATATGGTAGGTAGTTTAACTACTTTGTGGTTCGATTCCACAAGCCAACCGTCGTCAAATTTTGCATATGTGAAGCAGTATTGCTTTCTGTGAAAGTTAGGAATGTTTGACAATTGGGTCCCCAATCCCAGGTTTTATTAAAAATATTAAAGTGGCATTTCGTGATCCATAGCCTCGTCCCCACGACTTAACCTAAAAAAATGTTGCGATTTTTATATCATCTGAACCGTTAGCCTTATTAATCCACTTGTGCCCAATCTTACACTGTCGCATCTGTAATAAATTTGCAATTTTGTATTTTCTGTCCGTAAATGGACAAATTACAGCACAGTAGCCTATGGGACCGATAGTTCCAATAATTGTAACTTGCCACCTATACCTTTGACATTGGACATTATCTTGGCGTCAAGTTACAATCACAGGCTATGAGTTTGAGTTCATAAATAAGGCTCACTGGTGCAATCATGTGAAGTCAACTTACAAAGACGCTGCTTAAAACTTACCGAAAACACCTATGACGCTAAATCAAGCATGTGGTTGATGTATAGTAATTCCCTCAACAGGATGTATCCTTACATCAGCAACATAATCAAACATAACAATAAAATTGTCCTTTGAATCGTCAGGTTGCCTCAACTAATGCCAGATTTGTTGATGTTGAAAATTAGCACTTCCGCTATACGAGAGCAAAGTTCAAGGGTCACACGGTGTGCGAAAAAGCAAGCCCATCGATATACTTCCAGTCGCAGTGAGCGATTGTTTTGCGCAAAACCGAATATGGACCCAAGATCAAGTGTTACGCATACTCACACGCAGAAATCACTCCCTACGACTGGAAGTATATACCTTATACCTTGACCCCGGTTGACCCCTGCTTGACCCAAAACAGCTTCAACTTTACAGAGGTTTCAAAAAAGGTTAAAAAAAACCACCGTAGAGTTGATGCTTTGGACTTAGGCTCCGAATAAAATTTGGAGTACCCAAAATTGATGGAAAAATATCACCTTTGACAGATTTTTCTAAGACTTCAACAATTATAGCAGTGATGTAAACGTTTGAAAGATACTTCTCAGCAAAAGTGAGACCAGAGCCTGTAAGTAATAGCCTGATTAGGGTATTTGAAAGTCATCTCTTATTCTGAGTCAAACTGAACTTCGTTGCAGGACCCGTAGATACTGATCAGTGTGAATGACTATGGTCGAAAGACATGAATCTCGGGTCGTGCTAGCAGGACTAAGGCGGCCGCGCCAAGATTGGGATCAGCTCAAATTTTGAAAATAAGCTTTTATGAAGAATCAAAGAATAAAACAGAGGTGCTTAAAAGTACGAAAGCACCTTTTAATAGTCATATCAGGCTGACGCCTGCCTTTTTACATATTTGTCCAGGACAAAATAGTTAACCTTGTTTAAATTGTTCATGCCATTGATCTTCAGGTTTTAACATTTTGTGGTTCAGTTTTTTTGAAAATCTGAAGAAAAACGTGGAAACAAGTAGTTACTATAAAATAATGCCAAAATAATATAATTTGTAATATGGTACAATTCAAGTAGCAAAAATTAATGTTTACTGAATAATGTCACTATGTATATATTTTTGGCCTCATAAGCACTTTTCAAATACTTTACAAATGAAAACACAATTTTTTTATGAATTCTTCGATCGCATGAACGCAAGTAGCAAGAGTGGAGTCAGGATTATAGTATCCCAGATTAACGGGATTGCTCCTACATGGCCCGTTTTCTATGTTGGGGTGGGGCGAATTGGGAACCAGTTCAGGGGTTTTCACCCTCCTAATTCAAAAACGGCTGCAGTGTACATGTACATTGTGGAACTCTGTACATGGGGACCGAGGATCTACAACATCCCTCCGAGTAGGGGATGCATTCATGATTCATTTGCCCAATTCCAAATGAACCATCTGCATCTGTCGAATACTGTGCAACCTCAATAAGTTGGATATTCCCGCAAGGGCGGACGTGGGAAAGGCAGCAGAAATTAATAAATGGAGAAAAAAGTGGTATTTAATCAATACTGGGATACAGATCAACCCAGAATTGATGCACCCGAATAAATCACAGCGAGTGACCTCACCGGACCGGGATTTGAACCGGGAAATTTGCTGGCCAGAGGAAAGCCACCTAACCGCTCTGGCCACACTCTCCACGATGAGCGGTCTAGGAAGTATAACCAGGAGTTGTAGTACCCATACCTGTACCTGGGTACGAAATTGCGTACCCGTACCCACGATTTGGTCAAAATGCTGGACCGTCCCCCCCAGTCTAGACCCATACCCGTACCCACACACCCAAGGTTTTTTCTCTGACCCATACTCATGTCTCGATACCAACACCCTCGGCCTTGTACCCGTATCCAATGGTTCTTGCTACCCGATCCATATCATGGTCTTGTTAACCCATACCAGTGTCCATGATCGGTTACCATACTACCTGTACTTGTTGTGTAAAAGTTAGAAAAAAAAAATCAATACTAAGACGGGTATCCTTGCTGTTTATTAGAGATATGGATTTTATGTAGGAGTATCCAGGAGGCGTTTTGGTAGTGTGCACACCACATGGTAAAGGGCGTGAGGGGAAAAAGTACAACATTTTTATGATGGTGATAGTTCGCATGGGGCCCGTTGCCCAGGCCTGGAAAAAATGTTAATTTTCCCAGTTTAGCAGGCAAATTTCCTAACCAATTATATGAAAGATTCCCACCATTTCTTATGTTTCTTATCCAATTTCCTCCTAAGACAAAATTCCATGGAAGGAGATTCCTGAATTTCCACATTTTTTCAAGGCCTGACCGGCGCCCCACTGAAGGGACACCACCCTGGTGGGTTTTAAAGGCAGAAGTGTTTTTTTTTAATTTGTAATGAACTTTGTATAATGGACATTTGCATTTTTTAATGATATTCCTTTTTTAGTCTGTTTATTTTTGTTTTATGTTGGTGTATATCGATGTTGTAAGATAATCATGTTGATGATGTGAGGTTGTAATGTTTTATGTCCATCTGAGTTGCATATCACTGATATAAGCACATACATGTAGGTCCATGTATTCGTCTGTATGTAAGTAAATATGTCATCCTGACATTTTGGACTCCTGCTCTTGTACACATTGATGGATTAACTTAAAGGTGCTTGTCCGATTATGTGTATTGTGTTCTCTACGTTGAGAGCCTGGCACTTGACATACACCACATCAAGTACCGTGGAAAACAAAAATGGAGGTTTTGATGCCAGACACAATAATGCATGTGCAAAGCCAATTCATTACTGTGCTAAGATTGATGGTTAAACACTAAAAAGGCGTTTGTGTTTATATATTGGGAATATGAAAGATATGAAATGGAATTGGACGGGCTCAAATTTCAGGACGACATTCGCCAATTGAGAAAATCCGGCCTTATCTGATATCAAAAGCGGACACTACTTCCGGGTAAAAGGGGGGTCCCAAAGCCGAAGCGGAACACGCACCGTTTTAACAGAACCAACAGGACCTAGATAATATACTAAATTCTGTAAGCCATGAACAAATTGTCAGGTTTGGAATTAGCAAAATGTTTAACATAACATATGATCAGTTAAATACAGACTACATATCAAAATTATTGCTACCCATTATTTTTGGTTTTTGTTTTGTTTAAGCATTTGTAAAGATATCCTTACCAAGGAGCAAAACATGGAAAAATAATGGGTTCGGTTTGGGGGTACACATTTGACTGTAACTCACGAATCAATGACCAGTATATTTAACTTAAAGACCATATCAGTGATTTGCTAAAATCGGAAAAAATTTAGTAAAAATCATCAAAATATAACATCTTGCATGTCTCTAACAAGTATCAGGTTTCCTAACAAAACGCTACATGTACAAGTGATAGTTAGAGACCAAAAGCACCTAATATAAGGACAAAAATGGGATTTATTTAGTATTATGGAAATTACATGAAGCAATACCGCAACACATTTTTTTGAAGAGAACCCACCAAATTCTGAGATTTTGCACAGTTTTGCATTGGTAATTGGCTAATCCTGTGAATGGTTTAAAGCTCGAATTGTCTCTGTATCGCAAAAGAAGTAATTTGTACTCTAGGATTTATTATAAGGTTGCTGGAAAAGTCCTTTCAATATGAAATAGGTTAGGATATAGCGCCATGTCGGTCCTATGCTATCTATTGTTCAGTTGGTTCAGTCAAGTCAAGTTAGAGGGTAATATGATGAGGTGGTTACTATTTCCAATGTCGGACCAGAAATTTTGGCATTTCCGCTCCGCCGTATTAAATTTCAATTGGATATGCCGATTCTAATACCAAAAATCGCTTCTTTTACAAATACGCACTTTTGAGCATTACCACTCGCCGGTATAGATTTGTGACAATTACCAGCACTCTGTGCAAAAATTTCTCAAAATTTTGAAAAAATTGGGAGCGCTCTACCCACCATCCAAAATTTCCTGACGTTAAAGCACGCCAATGTTCAAACCTTTTCAAATTTTAACTTTAAGTTTTACACGATTGATAAAACCCTTGATGACCTTGACCCCAAAAAGGACCCAAGCAAAACATGAACAACCAAAACTCGTACGGCAAAATCATACCACATACCAAAAAACTCATTATCATACATAAAAGCACGGCAAGTTACCCAATAATGACCCCTGGATGACCTTTGACCCCAAATGAACCCTCCAAAACCAATGAACCAAAACTCGTTACCACCAAAGCTCTACCACCCTACTAACATAGATCCATACGTTAAAGCCAGCCAGGTTAACCGATATTGACCCCCTTTGACCCCTTGAAAATGTGACCACAAACTTCGTACGTCGGAACTCGTTATACCACCATACCAAAATTCAATCCGTTGTTATTATAAGGACGGCAAAAGCATAGCCGGACAAACAAAGTTGTTTAAAGCACGCAATTTTCACACCTTTGTAAAAACAAAACCCGCAACAATGGCAGTGTGCTGACGTTTGTTGACATGATTTATCATGAATTCAATGACCAGAACAACTTTTCATTCTTTTTATGAAATTGGAGCAAAGTCATTGGACTTAGTACTCACTACTATAATCCAGTGCACAATTCCTTTTCTCGAAATAGAGGCGGCTAATACGCGCGCGAGAGGTTGCTAAGGGTCGCGCCAGACTATGTATTTTAACGCTTGTCATGTTCGTCTTGTGGGAATGCTGGCGTAGTCTAAACGCAGAGAAAAGGAATTATGGCGGAGAGTATAGTTATATTATAAATGTGATTTTCAGTATTGTTTTCACTAATATGTACCATTTTTAAAAGAAATACAGCATTGTAAAAAAAAGTCATGGGCCATTTGTGACAAGACATCAGTGCCGATTTAATTACCACTTTGCCACACATGCACAATTGGATTGGGTTGCATTTTTCCTCGGTGCATGTACAAATCATTTACATGAAAATATGTGCATGTTTAATTGTGTAAGCTAACCTCAACAGCACTCCTAGCCCCACCCAATTTCACTCCAGTGACTTGTGTTTAAAGCGTTACATGTATACATGAAATGCAACAACCGCGACCGACGGCGACACATGCCATGCAACAATTAAACTGTGGTTTTGATTGGGGCTCGTCCATCTGTCCATGCTACCATACTGCAGGCCTTTGACGAGAACACTCCAACTACAGCAGTAGGAAAATTCAAAGCAAAAGAGAGAATAAAGCTAGCAATCACGATCAAAATTTGACATGCATTTTGTGCATAAATACATCAACAGCCTGAGCCAGTCACTCAGCTGACTCTCGTCTGTTTACTTCTTGTATCACGCTCTGTAACAGCTTCGGTAGATGGATTTCGTTATGCTTTACTCATTTGAGTGTGGCTTCATGTGTTGGTGTAAGAGTCGTTGCAACTGTAAATTCAAAATGATCCAGACCGTTGGGGATTTTTGAAAACCCCACGAAACTGGAAAAATCAAGGCTTTTTATTCAAAATCCTCTCGGGGAACCATTTGGTTCGCCTAATTTTTGTACTTAAAAATTGATTATCTTCCCTCTCATACCAAATTTACGTTGTTTCATCGAGCAGAAAAAATGCAATTCATCAGGCAAATATCCCTAAATTTCCGTCTTGGCCCATTGACTTTGCGTGAAGGCCGCAACCGCTAAATCCCAATTTTAGTATCGAACATTATATGTCCTTCCCCCCCTGGTTTTAAAGCTTCTTATTGGTTAAAAACATCATGTGACCAATCATAACGTCATTTAATCGATAGCTCTACTTTCAATGCATCAAACTGCTTTTATTCTGTCGCAATCGGCACTGGTTTCACCGAGTTACCTACATTTTTGTGTCGCCGTAACAGCGCTGTTTAGTACGAGTCTGCTTCAAATCTGACCAAATTGCTTGTTTTTTGGTGAGTAAAATGCCCCTCTTCTTTGATTGGTGTATTTTATAGGAATATATTTGGGGAATTGGAGAATTTTGTTGGTAAACTTGAGTCTCAGCATCAATTTGGTGCATAATTTGACCAGCATCGGATCCGTATAGGCCGCTGCAAGTGCACGATCAATATGCATAGATTTACCAATGCGATTTTGTCACTGGTATTTCGCATTTGTTGATACGGCCTACCTTCCAGGGCCGGGGGTAACCAAGTTGTTGTTAATGAAGTTTTAAAAGTGTTATTATAATTAAAGGGATTAGCAGCGATAATGCGAGAGAATCGAAAAATGTGCAAATGCACGTTTTTAACTTATAAATCCTGGATAAGTGTGTACAATTCCATATAACTGCTTTAATGTAGAAAAAACACCAGATAGTGAAAAAAAATGGAAGAAATTGAGGAAATTTGTCATACCGTCTCCTGTAAATAGACATAAAACGACGGCGTCTCAAAATCTGCACTAAACAGCTGATTGTGGTTTACACTAGTACAGAATAAACAAAGATCAATAATGTTTGTGTTTGAGGTCAAACTGCATTGGTCATGGTACACAATATCACGCTGAAAATCTGTGATATTCACTGGTAAAGGCTTTTTTGATCTCAAGTCGGAATTTTGATACGCACGTATAGAAATTACAGAACCAGGTAAAATGTACTGCCTTGTCCTTAGTCCCAATAATTGGGACTTCACATGATGTTTCTTTAACAGTATGCCTTTAACAGTCTATATGTGAAGTCCCAAAACATTATGTGTATCAGCTATGACATTTTTGTGTAGCCTTCAAATTTCGACCACTGGCAACATGTCACCTCCAATTTTCATATAACACTGGTGCTTTCGCTAAACACTCTTCTACCTTTAGCACCAGTAATATCCAATTTTAAATACAAGCTAAAGCTTTCATTAAGCACCTGGCAATGCAAAATCAGGACTTAGTCACCAGTCAGAATCTTAAGTACAAGTCTTGAAATTTCATTAAATTTCACTTCATAAAAAGTTGATGAAGATATTTACGTCCATCCTGTTGTTGATAACACTCTAAAGAATACTTCAAGGTGGAATCGGGTAATATTTATTCGCATGAAGCGTGAAAATTATTGGAGAATGTGAGACAAAAATTTTGTCATATCAGTTACACACTATTTTGGCATGACTCCTCCATTGATTAAGTTAATGGCATTATGATAATTGTACATAAGGAGTCGTCATGCTCAGCAGGACTACCTTGTCCTTAATACACGGATTTCAAGCCAACCACTTGCAGGTTATGTTCGCATATCCATGCTAGTAACAAAAATATAAAAACATGAATTTTGATGATTTTTTCAATGTTTCGGATTAGCAAATCGCTGCTAATCCCTTTAAAGAAAGGCAGTGACTATATACACGGCTGCCGTGTACGTAAAACCCGGGGAATATATACACGGCAACTTCGTTTTTCTGTCAATCAACATGTGTTTGGCTTCCTGATTGGCTCCAGTGTAGCCTTTTAAGGCGGAGCCATGCTCAATAAAAATCACAGCTTAGGCCCAAAATACAATTGAAATATTCCATTTCACTTTTCAGTAATAGCTTTCACTTAGCACAATGGAAATTTACTTATGTATTGATGAGTGTAGAAAACAATCTCAAATTTAATTCAATGTCGAAGCAATGTGCAGTTACAGACTTCGCATTCTTAGCATGTCAGGGCGTCTGAGGGCGACGTGTTCGCGGGTCAAAATATTTGTTTGCGTATGATACGATGGTGAGGATTTGTTAACCCATACATCATTGCGCGATTCATTAATCGTGACTACTCCCGACATTGCCGACAATTTAGTTCCGCCTTCAATAACAAAGGAATCCATAAAAATAATAACATCATTTGGATAGTACATATCTAGTTTGATTAGTCAATGTCAGAGCGACTTTTAAATTACAGATTTTATGAAATCACAACGGTCACATGAGGCAAAGGCAAACTACC
>JAMKCH010024044.1:0-19881 GCA_023653785.1 Ophioderma brevispina
TGAATAATTGTGGTTTCCGTATTTAAAAGGTAAAGTCTGGTTAAAATCAGGAAATTTAACAGTGTAGTTGATAAAAGATCTCATAGATGTAAAATATCTCTAGATGAAACATACCTTGATGGCATTTTCTGAGTGATAATATATTTCGAAAATGATAACATCACATCTCGAGATGATAAAATATCTAAAGATAATAGCATATCTGGCGATATGGCATTCTAGGAGATGATAACATCATCTTGAGATTTCTGAGATAAAATATTCGAGAGGTAATATCTCAACGGGTAAAAATATCTCGAGTGATAAAATAGTCTACATGATATCTTGAGCTGATAAATATGTCTGATGATAACATATCTCCGCGACGATCCAAATACCTTGAGATATAAAACATCTTGAGAGATAAAAATATATTTTGTGTGTACTTAATCTGTACAGTCGTGATAGTACAGGGGGCATATGCTTGAAGGCACAGCATTGCACCCAGGCATCCGAAATGATAATATTGTGCACTGCCAGAGAAATTTACTTGAGGCCTAATTCAACTTTATCGCCAGTTGTGAATGAAATGAATAAGTTGGCCTATCTGCATTTTTCGTTATGAAAAACCACAGTACGGAGGACCAAGCCAACGATGCCATGCCCTGGCCTTGATTTTTTCATTGGTGCCCTACGCTTCTGAAATTGAAGGAATTGTTTATGCCCTTGGTGACCATATTATCAAAGATATTGTTCATTGGCTGAATTGGATTCCCCCGTATAACAACACACGTTGTGCGAATTATGTGTGTGTGTGTGATGATAGGGCATGAAATCCTGCCCTAGTGAAAATACAGTTTTGCATTATTGTAGGCAGTTAAGAGTAACAGGTTTAAAAAAAATTTTTAGCCACACTTTGTTTGTGCCCAAAATAGAGGTTCCATGGGACTCTACTAATAACTAATTGCCTTAATTTGTTTTGTATAAAGGCTTATTGTATTAAAAAGAGATTTTAAAATATAATTTTTTGTGTAGTAAAACAATAGTCATCGAGAACTGAATAAGCCACCTAAATTGCTTAATTCCAAAGTTAGAGCTAAATCAAATTTTCGTTTTCAGGCAGTAAACATTTAGCCAGTATATCATATTGCCATTGGACGCGTGTATAACGAAAATTCGACCGTAAGTATAACAAAGTTGTGATTTTCTATATGATTATGAAGGACTTTGATTGAGCTTAGTTACTTTCCCACAGTGATTAGTATATGGAGAAGCATTATGAAAAAACACGATTTATTGAGAAAAATGAGGGGGCCCTAGTTGGAAAATCTCTGAGTCAGCATTTAAATAAGAGCACTTTAAAATTTGGACAATTAAAGGTCCTGGAACTGATTGCTAATGCCTCGTCCCCAGGGCGCCCCAGATTTTTACCAGAAGTGGTCTAAATTTTGGGATCAGAAGAAAGCACTATTTCTCATTACCCTAGTATTAGCGGAAAAATAGCCCCATTTGGTTGTACCAATATAATTGTCACTCTATGCTGGGTACAAACTCACATTTTTAGCTCTCACATCAAAACGTTTGAAATAGGCCCTACTGGCGCCGAAACTTTACAGATGGGATTTTGGGTAAGGCCATATACGACTTACAATGGGTCATCCCCTTTAAACGAATGATAACAACTAAAATGCTCAACTATAAATCAGATGGGTGCTTATTAAATGACGGTCCCTAGGAATGTTTTTATAGGACTCCCCCTTGGTCATCAATTAGTTTTATAACAAAAGAAGATTAATGACCTTAGAAGCCTTTATCATAGAGGCACAATTTTGGTCAAATCTAATTTGAAAACAAGGGAATTGCTCTTTAAAATGTATTAGGCTCTAAGAACTATAGCTATTTATCTTTGATAATCATTGACCCGCAGGTCACAACCGTATTCAGCCATGGAATTTGACCAAATCCAGGAGGGCAATGGTGTTGGGGTGTATATTAAATTATAATAGGGGCTGTTTTGATATTAGAGTGTATCGGTGGCATTGCTACAGAGCA
Organism: Ophioderma brevispina; assembly: GCA_023653785.1. Lineage (NCBI taxonomy): Eukaryota > Metazoa > Echinodermata > Ophiuroidea > Amphilepidida > Ophiodermatidae > Ophioderma > Ophioderma brevispina. The sequence goes on from JAMKCH010024044.1 coordinate 2,032, forward strand.
CATAGCTCTGTAGCCATGGCGCGTATCATGTTCAAGGGTATTATGTTGATAGAGATTACTTTTTTGCAGGGGAAGTTTCGGAGTTTTGAGTTATGCACAGGTAATTTAACAGAAGATGATGATGTGAACTTTTCATAGCAGTGACGATGAAAACAGGGCAACGGACTGGGCCTGGGGCCTAACTGTTGAGTAATTAAGCACAACTTACAATTGTACTGATTATTACATGGCGTCTGGGGGGGTTTGGGGACGATGTTTGTTTTTGATTGGGGTTTTCGTTATCTTGTGTGTTCTTGGGGGGGCTCCCTTGGTTGAGAAGAACTTTGCCCGACATGTAGTCCAGTAGTGACCAGAGGGATGGTGATTTTGGGTCTGCCCGGAAAAAACAACCCCTATGCGGTGTTGATTTTGGTGAGGTGTGGACTTTGGCATGCAAAACAGAGGTTTGGAATTTGGGGGGTGTGTTATGACTTAATGATAAGCCTGTGTATTGGCATAGTATAGCCAATTTAGAATTGTGTTCACGACAGTCGTGCATTATAGCCTTGCCTACTCTAAATAAATATTTGGAAATTAACATTTATTTGAAAAAAGGCCATGGTTGGATTTGAACCTGTGATACCTGCTATTATTAATGTTGCTCTTATCCACTACTCTAGCGAGGGAGGATGTGGTGGTGATTTGATTTTAAGCCAATAAGCTTTACGGAATAAACCGATAAACGATGTGATATGATAGATAAGATAATAGCGCCGCATAAGGTTTGTACGGTAAATAGATTTCCACAACAGTATTCGCCGGACTTTTCTGGCGAATAGTCACTTCCTTGAAAAGTACCACACTATGACTGAATGCATTGAAATAGTTGTACTAAGCCTTCAATGCATTGAAAAGTCTTATACAGAACCGCGTATAGTCGCACTCTTGATCGATCCTGTTACGCTGTGACAACGGAGATACAGAATGCTTCCTGCTTGACGTTTTGTAGTTATAAACGGTAACGGAGATGAATAGGTTGGGGTCACGTGTCAGGTACAAGGTCACGTGTCAAAGGTTATCATGGGAGAAGTGGTGCAGAGGAGGGGGAGAAAGTATGAGACGAGAAAGACGGCTCCTTTCCCTGGACTATGTTAAATCAAGGTCTGTACATGACCCTCTGCCCAAAGTGGCTATATTTTTTCAAAAAAACACCGTTTATTATGTCTACATGTAACCAAAATTGACCTGTTCCCTACTGATTCAAAAACCGACGTTACGATGATGATAATCGGTGGGTTGTTCCAATGTAGGAATACCTTACCGTGGACTGTATGAGCAGACGGATCCTCGTTTTAGTTTTAGCAGGTTACAGCCACTTGGGCGCGGGGGTTATGCGTCAAGATGCATATCCTAAAAGAGTCACTCCCTGATATTTTCCATGGAGGTGAGTAAAATAGGGAAAATTAATCTTGAAAAAAGCGGCGCCTTAATATAAGCTAATTATAATTGGTACTTTTAGGCAGTGGTGTAGCCGGGGGGGGGGGGGGTGGGGGGGGCCGCTCCCCCATGTGAGGGAATCTTGCCCCCCTGAAAAAATCAGCTTGATTTACATAGGCCCATATACTTACTAACGAAATTTTAATATGTAATGCTTGCCCCCCCTGATAATATGTATGCCCCTTTGCCCTCCCCCCCCCCCCGGAAAAAAAGCTGGACTACACCACTGCTGTTAGGAGGACCCCTCTGATGCCCCCAAGACCTGTTTCATCCCACGGCGCCTAGCCAGCCCCAGTGGTTCATGAGGGGTTAATCCCGGTAGTGCATCAGATTTCCCGATCACAGTTACAATATATCCTGGTCGCAGGGCAAAGAAATCGAAAAAGTCAGTGTTTGTGTATTTCCGCTTTTCAAACATTTTCTGAGGGAGCACTCTGCCCCCACTCTGCCCCCACCTGGCTGGCTACGCCACTTGGTTAATATCTAAAATTAAGAGTGCTTTGTATTCATCTGCAAAGAGGACTCAAACGGGATTGCCTTTGTAGGTATGTGTGGTATCTGTGGGTGTGGTGGTGTGTGGTCAAAATGTTAACCCTAAAATGTAAAAAAAAAAAGGTTGAATTATATTTGAATGAAATAGATTATTTGTTGTTAGTGATTTTGTTGGAAGTTATTTTGATAGCTAATATGCCAGTCATATGCTGAAAGTTGTTAATCGCATTATGTTAGTGCGTTGTAGGCTTTTGAAGTATGCTCTTTAGATTTTCAAAGCAACAGTAAGTTAATTGGGTGTACCTGGTGGTGAGCAAAGACAAGAAGCCGGAATATTTGTAAAATCTTGTCGGCAAATTGGACATTTTTGTTGGCAAACACCATAATTGAAAATGGTCTAGAAGACCCTGGCTCTGCCTGGACCCTGCCAGGGGCCTAAAAGTGTGCCACACCATTGAGCTTGCAGGTCAATTCGCCACACCAATAAAATAAAACATTATGATGTTCGATTCTAACTATGACATAAAACACCAAAGAAACCCCTCAAAAAAAACTGCCCTTTTAATTAAAACCCAAGGAGAGATTAATCTAGTCTACACTAGTGCATCAACAAGTGATACATTTCTCCGATTATTACTCTTCGGTTGCAGGTGACGCATTGGCATAGTCCTCACTTTCATTCCTACTTTCCAACCGGCAACTCTTTCGCTGCTATATAGGAGACATTTTCCGATGCCCATCGGCTGTGTGGGGTTACGTGGGACGCCAAGTAACAAATCAATCTTCTGGATTGATCGCAGTACAGGTGATGTAGTTGTGAAACATGGTGAATATTTGTTTTATTTTTTTTGTATTTTGAAAGCATCATTAGGACAACAGGAAAGTTCATAAACCTAGTCCATGTTGTAGCATGTTGTTTTTTGGAAAGAGTTCCATATGTACCCCCTCTTTAAAATTGTACATAGGAAAACAATTCTTTTAATTTATGGCCTTGCACAACATAAATACCTAACCCTAAGGCCAAAAATAAAAAAAATAAACACAATAGTAATAGTTAAGCTTCAAAGATTGGTTTGGGGGTTACCATATGGAACTCTGCCTTTTTTTTTTTTTTTTTATATATGTGGTTTTGTTGTTAATACTATTTTTTTCAACCTATTTTTTTTAAAAGTTGAGTATTTGCATTTGCATAATTATTGTCAGGCTAGTACGCGGGGGGGGGGGGGGGGGATTCCACAAAAGGGGAAAAGGTCAACTTTTCCCTAATTTTTTTTCGGATAAAAAGATCCAAAATTAGAACAAATTTGACAAGAAAGTCCACTTTTCGGTGAAGAATGTTCAAAATCAAAACAGGGTCATTTTTAGGGGGTTAGTCACCAAAAAAAGTCACTTTTTCAAAAAAAAGTCCACTTTTTCGAAGTTCCGCACCACCAATAAATCTGGTATGGCCCTTGGTATTAGAAATAGTTAGAAATAAAAAAATGACAATGTTAAGGTAACTTTAACAAGATTTTTCATGAAGGATGAAATATATTATTGTATCACATTTGCTTGAAATGAAAGACGCAATTATTATTCTAAATTTTCGGGGAAAGATGATTGTGGCTTAAACACTTATTCTTCTTGTTTAAAAAAAAACCTTTCAACAAATGTACTTTTTTCTGACAACCCCTGTACTACTTCTGCCTTTAGGGGTCTGTTTCCAGTCATGTGATTCAATTGCTACTTCGCCAACTGGTCCATATTTTCTGCTTCAAGTAAACATATGACCCTCAGTCGCTAGGGTTATTATTTGAAGGCAAAAGTAGCAATTGTAAATGTAAAAAAACATGCATAAATGTGATGTGATCAAGGAACATGAATCAACGTGTTGGCAGTAATATTCATATGATTTTTTTCACATTAATCTCTTGATTCGTTTGAACATTTTCCTTTAAACTTATTTAAATTAAGCATCTTTTATTTATTATTTATTTACATATTGCTAAGAAATCAAATTGCGAACAGTATACAGACATATCAAGAAAAAGAAATAAAAACAAATTAAAGTTTAAATTGCCTCATTGAGCTAGCCAGGAGGAAAGCAGGAGCAAGAAACCGCTTACCAAAGGATGGATTTCCTCCGACTCACTGAGGCCAAAGCCACAACACAATTGGATAAAAATAGAAAATATTTTGAATATTGCACTCAATTTTCATTTAAAAACAAGAAATCAGACAGCCTATTTCATTGAACCAAGGAAAACCCAACATGTCCAAAAACCCATTAAACCACCAAACACCAAAAACCCATAACCAGATGCCACACCCCAACCCACCCTAACGAACTTAATAACCCTAAACACCCACCCTCCAAAAAGCAGACATGTTGGGAAAATTCTAAAAAGTAAAAAAAAAAAAAAAAAAAAAAAAACAACAAATTATAAAAAAAATACATTTAAGAAAATAAAATTTACTTAGAGCCAGCTCCAGCTCTTCAAAGCTATTTCAGTGAAATTGTTTTTCACGTTTCTTAAAAATGTCTACTGCTAAAACAATGAATATATGGGATCAGCTGTTTCTGATACCATGCAATAACTCATTAAAGGCAATATCAGTGGATTTGCCAAACCGAAAGTCAATAAACCATCAAAATCAGAAGGTGCATGTCAAACAAGTTCAGGAATTTTAGGTAACGTAACATAACCCACAAGTTATAGGACCAAAGCAACCTATAGGACAAAATCGGATATTTTAGTCATTATTGTCTGTACGGACCACTTACTACACCACATAATTGAATTGGAGATTCATATCGTTGAGCACTGCTTTTTTCTTTCTTTTCTATCATTTTTTGCTTGGAAACAATAACTTATGAGAATTATACAGACTTATTCATAACTTTAAGATGTCCTGCAAATTTAAAAATATTTGCCTCTTTTGGGTGGGGTCGTTAAAGGTGATTGTACGTTATGTCTTGTGTTTTTTTTACTTGATAGGAGAGGCGTAGCACTTGCCATACTCCCCATCAGTACCGTGGGGAAACAAACTTGCAGTTTCGATGATAGAAGCAATAATGCGTATTGCAAACTGTGCTACTATTGATGGTTATAACCATTAAAATGTGTTTTTGTTGTTATATCTTGGGGAATAATGATTCGAGGGCTCAAATTTCAGGACGCAATGAAAAAATATGGCCCTTTTGCTGATCTCAAAATCATCCTACTTCCGGGAAATCAGGGGGTCCCAAAGACATCGTTAACACCATCTTTAAGGGAGCATGTAAAAAATACATCATGTGTAGATCATCATTAAATCAATTACTTGATAAATTTATTCTTTTTTTCTCCTCAGTCATTTTTGTAAGAAAATGAAAATGTGCTGAAGAAAGAAAACAAAGGTGCATGACCTACTATGCTGGGAAACATTTTTGTTTTAGTGCAAGTGATTGGTTTATCTCTTGTCTTTTCTGATGTTCTCTTGTATTTTCAGGATAACAAGATCATTAAAGGCAATTCCCAATATATAATCCAATAATACGAAAAATATAACAAAAGGCAGCTTTTTATTGTAACATGATATGAGTATGTGCAAATAGCTGCCTTATATTATATGGGGGTTTATATCAGGATATTGCCCAAAGTTATTTTCTATTCACTCTCTTCTCCTGATGGCCTATCACAAGTGTTGCCATATTTTCAGGGATCCAGCCCAGCATGTACTTGTAGTCCAGAATTGGAGATGGTTGTGATGGATTGGTTGGGGAAGATGCAAAATATAACAAAAGGCAGCTCTTTTTTTACTACTAACATGATATGAGTATCTACAAATAGCTGCTATATGGGGTTTATGATAAGGATAAGGACCTAGCCTAGTGCATTCGACAGAATAATCGCACACGACCATATGGGTCAGTGCAGGCAGCACGAGAGCCGAGAGCCATTGTTTCTAATTTGACAAATTATAACATAAGGAATTTTATACTTAAGATCAATATTTAATGTCAAACGTATCGTCCTTTGAGAGTACAAAAAAACTTGTTCTCGTTAATTAAGATGTACGCGTTTCGGAAAGAAACAGTACAAAATCACATTATTTTATTTATTTGAAATGGTCTGCGCATGTGACACCATAGTTTGTAGATACTAAGTTCGTAGAGGGTATATATACGATGCAGACATGTTACTTGATATTGAGCAGTAAGTCGATTAATGATTGACGGTATTTCTAGTAGCTAATAGAAGTTGTGACTTGTGGTGACCCGTATGAATTATCTGATGACTGGTGCATTATATGATGACCCGTGCATTATCTGATGACCTGTGCATTATCTGACAGAGCCCAGTGCATTCATGGAAAATAAAACAATATATAATCTAACATGAGAAGTATATATCAGGATATTGCCCACAATTTTGTATTCACTCTGTCCTCCTGATGGCTTAATACCACAAGTGTTGCCCTATGGGTATCCAGCCCGGCATGTACAGAATTGGAGACAATTGTGATGGATTGGTTGGTGAAGATACAAAATATAACAAAAGGCAGCTTTTTATTGTAACATTATATGAGTATTCACGTATAGCTGCGTATGCTATATGGGGTTATATTAGGGCCATTCTCCGATAAAGTGTTCAAAAACGATTTTTCGTGTCGCTCACAGTCATACATGGTTTAAAGCTTGTTTTGCTCATTAAGAATGAATGCTTATTAATTTCAATTATACTTAAGAGTTATGCTTTCAAATGATCTGGACTAGAAGTTGTAACCAGGCAAGAAAGTATCAAGCAATAAGGCTGATGATGCATAATTCTTGTTTTTTGCCATGTCGCCAGCCCAAGTCCATTCTTTAAAATGTGTCCCTGCTCGTTACACAAGAGCGCATATCACAGGTAACATGACATTTTTATCAGCCTCTATTATGTCCTAATTATAAAGTTCAAAACACGATAATATTGGATAATAATAAAGTTTCGTAAGAGTTCTCTGAGAGCATGTCGCCAATATCACAGACAGATACGTTACCATTTATTCAAATTGATATAAAATTGCCAAAAATAACGGTAGAAGAATGTTCCAATATGTGATAAATCAAGCACATGTCAATGTTATATTATACATGTTTTGCATATAAATCTGGTTTTAAAGTAACTATTTCCAGGCCTGCTAATGAAAGAAAATCCCTCATGTTACATTCATACCGCGACAGATACGTTACCTACCTCCTGCAGCGCTCTAGCTAAACACCGTGACACATAGAGTCGAATACCACACCATGCTTTAGTATGATGGTAATAACTGATAAGATATAGAGATTAAGTCGGTAAAGCATGTACTTTTAATAAATTAAGATACGTTACCCAGATACGTTACTTTGTGGTACCGTTGGGCAATATACTAAAAATCAGATTTTTTTTAAAGATCACCCATGCATTGTTCCGTGTTCTGAAAATATTAAGTTTACGATTTTTAATGATTTTCAGGAATTCATTAATGTTGATATTTGGTCATTTTGGAGACCAAACCTGAACACTTTAACGGAGAATGACCCATAAGGGTATTGCCCTCTTCTCCTGGTAGCTTATCACAAGTGTTGCCAAATTTTCAGGTATCCAGCCCAGCATGTACTTGTAGTCCAGAATTGGAGATGGTTGTGATGGATTGGTTGGGGAAGATGCTTGGTCTGCCAGACACATTTCTGGCTGGAGAAGAGGAGAGCAAAGGAGGGGGTGTAATACAGGTTGGTCAATCTTAAATCACATTCAATATGGTAATAGCTATGTACAGATGGACATGAAACCCCAAGGGTTTGAAACTCCGGTGGAGAGCAAGAGGGGGTTCAATACCTGTTTGGTCAATCTAAATCACATTCAATATGGTAATAGCTATGTACAGATGGACATGAAACCCCAAGGGTTTGAAATTCCGGAGGGAGGTTTGAAACTCCGGAGGTGAAAATTAATCCATTACTTAACTCACCCAGTTGTGTCCACACAAAGGCCGAAACTCTGAAATCACCCCTGACGATTCTCCTCCACTTCTTATATCGGAGTGTAGACAAGTCCATATACTGGAAGCCAGACCTTTCACAAGCGATATTCAAACAAAGATATTTTGTCTACAAAGATGACCTTGCGAGGGAGGGGGGAGCACTCCCATTTTGGAGGTGATGTGGCATGTAAGGCTGTTAAGACCCCCATTTCCAGCATCACTGTCACCCAATACTCCTATATTTTTGAAATGTTAAAAAACAGTAATTCCATTAAAAAAATATTTTTGACAATTTTACCATACTGTCACCCGAAGACCCCTATTTTGGGGAAGTGTTGAAAATTTTCACTCAAAGACCCCTATTTTGGGTGAAAATTTTGCCATTGGTCACCTGAAAACTCCTTCTTTTGGGGCATTTTGGCTGTCTCTCACCCAAGACCCCTCTTTTTTTTTTTAGTTTTCTCTGTCACCAAATGCCCCTGGGTTTCAAAGTGCCAGCTATACCCATATCCATTTCATATGTGAATTCCCCCCTCCCCTGGGCCCAGACACAATCCCTCGAAGTTGCCGCATGCACGACATTTTCATTAAACACTCCGAAGTGTATTAAGAGGTTTGACCTTCACCACCAATTTTTTTTATGGTATGCAAAGCTATGAAACCCCACTAGACCCTCGGTACGAGTTTAAAAAGCTCTGAATGTGTCTGCATGGTCCAAAACCCCGATAGACACTGTCACTTCAGAATTTTTGACCAAAAACGCCAGAATGTCAGACTCCATTTGCCAATGACTATAGTTTAGTTCATTTGGGGCAAGGTCAAATATTCTGAAAAAGTAGTAAGGATTAGAAAAAAAAAATGACCAGCTGGTTCAGATTGTGTAGTTGTAATGGTTGGTCTATATGCCTGTTTTTGTTGCACTAAAAAAACTCAGACCAAAACAAAAGAAACTCTTACAAAGCCAGATAAAGTAGTAGTAGTAACAGCTGATGGACATTTAAACCAAACTTCTGCTGGAAAAAACTGGCAAAGAGGTGTATTTGCTAAGTGGAAAAGAAACCATGGTTAAAAGCTGATAAAACCAAGTGTTTTGGTTCCCAACTGTGGAAAAGTGCCAGGAACCAGCATATGCAAAATATTAATTTTGTAGTCATTTTTGTTTTGTTTTGAATATGCAGGGAACAGCAAGTGAAAGAGCAAACAGTTATTGAACTTCTAGCAGCCAAGATGAAATCAATCTGTTGTATACAACAAGAACACGCAGACAAAGACCAGTATGAGATCATGTCCAAACTTGTGGCTTACTGCTCAGAACAGGTACAGATAAATATTGGGAACAATAGTGGTGACAGAAGTTTTGACAAATGAGATATGTGGGGCTTGTAAGAGCTATCACCCCTGTAAAAACGAGGAAGGAAAAAAAACATTGCAGGAATCTTACAAAGGCCTACAAAGGTCATCATTTGATGTTATAGTGCCCTCTATTGCTTAATCTTCATAGAGAATTATGTAAAACTATATTTTGCTGACAATGATTTTGGTTACATTTCTGCCCCCTCTGAAAGTCGCTTTACTGCCACCACTGCTCCTCCCCATGGCCAAAAAATAAAAAATAGAAAGATGGAGAAAATCAGATCATGTGTTCAGCCTAAGAGGTATTATTATATAGTATAAAATAATATGTGAAAAGCCAAAACCAATTAGCATACTCAGTTTTTGAGTTACCTGCCAGATCTCTTCAAGCTAAGTACACCATGTTAAAGGTGCATTTCATGATTCTAGCACCTTCTCTTTTCTTCATTGTTCCCTAGATATCCTTGAGAAAACCTTATTTACAAAATTTGAGTTGATCCCGATCTTGCGGTTTTGTGTTATGAGCAATTGCTTGTTTCCCACAGTCCCATAGGCCACTGTGCTGTAAATTCTGTCTGTTTACGGACAGAAAATACAAAATTGTGAATTTCTTAGATGCGACCGAATTTGCACGTAAGATTTGCTACTCATGGATTACTAATGTTAACAGTTCAGATGATATAAAAATCTCCACTTTTTGGAGGTAAGTCGGGGACGAGGTTGTGGATCACAAAACGCCCCTTTAATTTATTATTTATGATAAGACACAATATTTCAAGGGTATACCATTAAAATTTGTTGTGACCACCCCTAAATCCATTAAGGTGGTATCCAAAGTGGCATGCACCATTGTGACTAAATTTTTTTTTTACAATAACTTTTGTATAAAACCTCTAATCAGCATGTGTTTGGAGGGACACACATAACAATTTTGAGCCAAATGGGTGATTTTTTACACCCCCCAAAAAATAACTGAATATATTTTTATACATACCAAAATTATTTTCATTGGATTTATACTTTCCAGGAATTTGCCTTTATATTATATCAATTTCTTGTTAAAAGGCCAGGTGCATAACACAAAAAAATAAAATATTATAGCATCCAAAAGGTATTGGTTTATTAATCACAAAAACCCATATTGGTATAGACATATTGGCCTGTGTTTAGCTTAAAATCGCCATAATTTAAAATTGCATTTAAGCAAAACCCGTTTAAATATTTTTAACCCATTTGCTTACTTAAACAGAAGCTTTAAACACAAGTAACAGCTAGTAACATCGTCGTTATTTAAAGACGCTAACTTGAGTGTATAAGGCCCTATTGTGTTTTAATGGTTGAGCTCACAAAGTGAGCTATGGTTTTCCGTAGCATTTAAGTTGCTACACCAACCGGTCAAGAATGATGTGATCATGCTGCGGGTCAATCGGACAGTGCAATGAGCTGTGCACTTGGAGAAAACACACACTAAAACACTTTTTAAACTAGCCCTTGCCTAGTATAAATTTCAATGCATTTTGGCGGAGTCAAAATGCGTTTAACTCTAAACTCCTTTCTGGAATTGGGTTTACTTAAGCCATAGATTTATCTCACATACATGAAACGTTCATTTAGCCTAAATTCACCCTAAACTTTTTGGAGTCCGGCCATTGGGTATTAAGTGGCGCGGGGTGTATGGTGTAAGTGCGGAACCTGCAATGGTTCGATTCCAAAACACATTTTTCTCTGGAAATATGACAGAACAAATTTGAAATTAGCAAATGGCTCACTTTATAATGACTACAGGTAAGATCAAGAGTCTTAAAATGAAAAACATATTTGAAGAGTTAGGTTTTGTTTGATTGAATCATTTCAAGTAGCAGTAGCCACTAAAGGTCCGTTCATAATTTCTCACTGCACCTGTGCATTGCTGTGCAGTAATTTACTGTCAGACATTTTTCCGTCACTTCCGCTGCACTCTGCTAATCGATTTACTGCAGGTCAACCCAGGTCACTGCAGGTCACTGGTTGCAGTATGTTGCAGTAAATTGCGGAAATTTTGCATACTGCAACACTGACTGCACCCCACTGCATCTTGCTACATCGCCAGTTAAATTAATTTTAACTTCGTTGCAGTACTGCATTTGGAGTGCAATATGCATTGCATTGCAATACTGCAAGTGATTGCAGCCCATTTTGGAAGCTTTTGGACAAGTTTCAGTCTTTCAGCCCCCATAATTTGACGTTTTCAAATTCCTGGTCCGCCACTGCTTTTGAAAGGCGAAAAAAGGCCCCCACCAGCAGTGAGCGTAACAGTACTGGCACCACAAAATCCAAGGACAGGTCGTAATACCATACGTGAAAGGGATCTCGGAGGCCCTACGCAGAATATACGGTCGTACGGATCCCACTTGTTTTAAACCTACAAGGACATTACGGCAAATGCTAGTGGCTCCAAAAGATAAATCGGAGAAAAAGGACATCTCTGGACTTGTTTATTCTATACACTGTCAAGGCAGTACGTCTAGAGGACAGTGTCAGGAATTCTACATAGGGAGACTGAGGAAGTTCTCTAAAAACTAGATTTTTTAGAGGCCTAAGACGCCAGCTCCACTTCCTCCGAGGTCTCCCAGAATATCCACATAGAATCCCCGGGCCACTATATTGACTGGATGAGGTCAGGATACTAGACAGGGAGTCACGCTGGTTCGAGAGAGGGTCAATGAGGCCATTTACATCAGAGCCACCCAGCCCACCCTAAACAAGGACGGGGGACGATACAAACTTTCAAAAGTCTATGACCCGGTTCTGACGTCGTTGGCATCAAAGGTCACATTTCCCGAGATCAGGTCATCGCTTATGAAGTCACCAGGCAGTTAGCAGTTGAAAATTCCAGGTACGCAATTTTCATGTGTTGTGATCAAAAGTTAATCATCTCAAACGATATAATATCCAACACAGATGAACTTTCATTCCATGAAAAAAATGGTTTAACTATGAAATTTCAAAAAAGTCATTCTTACTTGGCATAATATTAAAGAAGAAAGACCAGGCTTTCCAATGGTGTTTGTTTCATCTTATTGCTTTTGTCAATCCAGAGATATTATCGATTTGTGCGATATACCAAAACCCATTTTGTGCCACTTTTATGCATGGGCATAGTTGCTTCGCCCAGTTATGCCTTGCTGTCTTAAACCTCACACCAGATTTCAACTTGACCAAAGAAACTAAACACAGATTAGTAAACAAAAGAAGTCTAGTTTTATCGATACAAGTTTTTTAATAGTCAAAATAATCAGTTAAATGATAAATATCTTCTTTTCATAAATTATAGACAATACAAATATTTATTGCACTCCAATGAAATGGACTTCGAATTTATTACAAAATTGGTTGTCTGTTAATCTTGCTGGAAGGAATGTAATTGCAAACCAAAATAAACACCAAAAAATGGTTTAAAATAATTGGCACTATCCTTTTGGTGCATTTACAATTGTTTAAGTCAATAACAATTTGAATTTGAATTAAAGTACTAAAGTGTTGGTTTCATGATACTTCAAGACCATAAAACTCTCTTCTCCAGCTTGCTGCAGCCAGTTGTACGTTCATGGTTCTCTTCTAAACAAACCACATTATGTCCGAATGTTATTCACTTTTATCTTAAAGCCAGAACTTACGGATCATAACTCCACCTATTACGTAACTGTTTTCGTATCATTTAGAGTTTCTTTATGAAGTTAATCCCTTTTTAAAGAATTTAATATCTGTTCAAGTGTGATTAATTTAAGTTTAACAAATTCATTCACGTTTTCACTCAACCAGAAAGCGGCACAAACTCGATTTTGGTTCCGCAGTAAACTGGAGTTATCTCTCGATTGAACAACAAATGAGATGCCTACACAGTTTTGTTGGGGGGTGTGGGATGAATACAGGGCCCGCCCAAGAGAACTTGCCTGGCCCGGGGGGAACCTTGGAGTTACGGGCCCCCTTTTACCAACGTCGTTTTCCCAGAAACCCCATATGGGAGGGGGGATTTTGAAGTTTTCAGTGGCTGCGAGTGGCATGTGCGGCGCGTGGGGGGTGGGGAGCTGTATTAGTTGATCGCTCAACTTAAGGGGTGTTTTTGTTGAATTAGTCATATTTTGTTTATGGAATGGCCGCAGGGTGGGTGGGTGCGAAGCGCGGAAGCCTTGCAACTGTTCACTTTCCAAAACACATTTTTTATCATGAAAATTTGATAGAAACAATAGAAATTGTGTTTTCACTTTTTAATGATAGAGGCTATTTAAAAAGAAAGTTTACATGCACAACTTGGATTTCCTCAGAAAATGGCTTATAACACTAAAATCTGCATGCACAAGCTGAATTTTTTACAAGTCAAAGCAAATGTTACATGCATCTTGCATGTAAACCCCTCTAAATCGAACACGGATAGAGTGTTATATAAACTATTTTTTAAAAAGTAAAATTATCTGATGGTGTTAGTTATGTTTTCAACTGATAATATAACAAGTGTTCGAGAGTTCACATCTATGAAAAGTGCATGCAGGGTGGGTGTAGGCACGAAGCGCGAAACCCTTCTAATGTTCCCTTCCAAAACACATTTTCTCATGTAATATTTGATAAACAAATTGAAATTTGGTAGTAGTCCACTTATCATTCATTACGTGTTTAATAAAACAAAATCTTAGTTTTTTTTTGTGCAATTTCTCAAACCAGAGAGGCCCTGCATTAAATTTGGAAATTTTGTGTGTTACAGAGTATTTCTCAACGTAAGTAGGTATCATTGTCACAGGAGGGGGAAATGGGCCCCTGTCTCCGCCAATGCCTCTATTTTTCTCCGCTCCACTCTCCATCTCTCTCTCCATCCCTCTCTCACCTTCTCGCCCTCTGTGACTTTTGTCACAACCACAAAAGGAGGAACCTTATTTTGTATGGGCCTGTAGGTCCCGGACCCCCTAGGACCCCGGGCCGGGGTCAATTACCCCCTTTGACCACCCTCTCGGCGTGGGTTACGGATGAATATACCTCTAGAGGGATACAATGCAGACAGATACACTGTTCAGGCTGTGCCTTGGCCTGAGTTTTACAAAAAGAAGATTAGCAATTTTGAATTTAATATCTCAACTTGATTATAATATCAAATTTTGTAGGATTAGTTGACTGTAAAGCAACATGGTGATGGAACATGAAGAATCATGTGCTGTATACTCAGGGCGGCGTAACAGACCTTTACAAATGGGGGGGGGGCTGAAGGGGTGCCAAGAATTTTTTTGCGGGGGCACAATTTGGGTCCTTCTCCATAGCACTGTACCAAAAGGTGTTCATTTGGGGGGCGGAAGGGGGGGGGCAAGGGTTTTGTTTTGGGGGGGTCTCGCCCCCCCTGCTGCCCCCCGCTGGTAGCCACGTGTAGACTTGTGTGAACAGATATTAATATCGGAAAAGAAAAAAAAAAATTAATTAATCCCACTCTACAGGACTAAACCGATTATTCTAATTTGGCATGTTAATATAGAACACAACAAGGTATGTGCCGTATACTTTTGGACAAGAGTTGATGAATATTAATAATGAGCCTCATTTCCATACTTTCCATATTTTCAAGAAAGAAAATTCATGAATTCCCTCTACAAACTAACCATTTCAGTTCTATGATCTTCTAACATGGCACAGTGAGAGAACATGATAAAGCGTAATGTGATGTAACATTTTGGCGGGTATTGAATATTAATTATATCTCATTGCCTATTTTAATGAAAATGTGATTAAAGGGGATGGCCGATTTAAGTTATAAATTTTTCATCTTAAGTAGATGGCCCTTCACCCCCAAAAAACACTATTGTAAAGTTTTGCGCCGATTATTTCAAAACCTTTTGAGAGTCGAGCTAATAACGTGATTTTGTAATCCCCCTAGAGTACTGTATAAAGTATATTGGTTGACCAAAATGGAGCATATTTCGCTAAATAACATCAAACCAAACATCTTTAGCCCTAAGATTTCACAGGGGTAACATGAGAAAACTAGTAGCTTTCTGATACCAAAAGTTGACCACTTCGGTAAAATCTGTGGGTCCCTGGGACGAACGAGGTATTAGCAATGGGACCATGGCCCTTTAAACACGTTGTGAGATCATTAATTAGCATCAACATAATTTGTTATAAATGTCATTTTGTTACCTTGTAAGAGCGTTGTCAAGTCTAGTGTAATGCCATTCTAATTTGTTGTAATGGTGGTTAGTTCCAGTGGAGATTCCATTTTTACCAGGAACACAGCAAAACAAATCTCTCAACACCAATTATTTTTTTTAATTAAACGGCTGTCCTAGTATATCCTTGCACAAAAAAAGTATTAGAGTGACTTGACCCAAATGCTCACTGACTAAACTGAGGGGCATGGTCATTATTTATGCCAGGGGGGAAGGAGGATTTCCACTTTTTTCGGCAAAAATTTTTGCGTCCCCCCTCACTTCCGTTCAAAATTTCACACTCCCCCTGATCATGCTGATTTCCCCATTTAAAAGTTCATGTTCCCCTCTCTCTCGTTGATGAAAAATTTCACGTTCCCCCCTCTCTCTTACAAACATTTTTCGGGTTCCCCCCCTCAAATCCTCCAATTTCCCCCTGGTGTAAATAATGACCCCTCCCTAAGGCTAAAAAAATTGTTTGCCGTAACCTGACAGACCTTAGAAAACCTGGCAACCCAAATTTTTTTATGCAAATTAGCACAAATTTAACAAAAAAATCTGCTGACCAACCCATGATTTTCATTTACATTTCAATTTCTTTTATAAACACAAAGATGAAAAACATCAAAACAATTAAAGAGACACGGGCACATTGAAAAATAGTGCACCCTCTATATTTTCAAAATTGATATTTTTGCATGGTTGTAAAGCTTTTATATACATTATCCTTCACCTGAAATGATTAAGCCCAAATCAGCACACTTATATCGGTAAACAGATCGATTTTATAATTTGTCACCGGCGACATTAATTTAGCAGACAACGCGGGAATGGCGTGTAACACAAGAAAACACACGCTAGAGTTGATTCTCACGGCATGCACCTTGTTCGACCGGTCTGTGACCTTTGTGGCAAAGTTACGGCAAACTTAAAAGTTAGCCTACAAATTACCTGGATATCTTTAGCCTCTTATTAATGTCCCTATCTGTTATTGGGTATGTTATTTTTATGTGTAAAATATATCTCTATTCTTCCAATGGCCTAGACTATCATTTGCGAGCAATTTGAAGAAATTTTATATTTTCTGAAAATGTGCCAGTGCTGCTTTAAGACAACAAAACAATTATATTGGAGATATTTTTGATGGAAAGCTTTGCATTAGGGCAAAAATCATTACTTTTGATTTTTTTAGGGACACCTGATATGTAAAATTTCTCATTGCACCTTTAATTTACACCATTTAGGCCAAGTAAAGAAATAAACCAGTTGATCATCTCCACCCGCTCCAATTTTGGACGCCGCACCAATTTTTTTTGTTATTTGTTATTTAAAAAAAAAGCAACAACAACACCAAAAAGAAGGCTAAAAAAGGGAAAAACAAAGTCAACAAAAAATATTGGAGCACTATTGAACTCTCATACCTATTTTAAAGAGTATCCTTCATTTTGTTGAGCAATTTCTTCAACATTCTTGCATACTACTCTTTCCACAACGCAAATGCAATCTTCAAATATATCATGGTGGCCATCTTAGACATGGCGGCCATCTTTGAAAAAAAAAAATAACAAATAATAAAGGCCTCCCTAACCAACTTTTTTCAAAAGACCGGACGATCAACTGTTTTATTTTTTTATTTGGCCTTATATTTCACAGGCACATTCATCAGTAGAAAGGGCTGCACTTATAGCATCAGTACGCATGAGACTTCTACCAACGGATGAGAAGAATGCTCTCAGAGGTGAAACTCTCAGGAAAGCCATTGAAGAAGACAAGGCCAGGGGACTAATACCAACATTTGTATGTAGTTATATCTTCTTGAATGCTGTTTATTTCATGAGACTCTAAACATGGTCTGATGGGCCATTGTGTTGCTTGGTGAATAACCAACCAAATCAGCCAGTAGTGTCTCTTTTATTTTAGAACAATTTTAAGCAGTGGCGACACAATTTTGACAACTGATATTAGTCGGGATGTGCAAGAGCTATTTTCTCTGCAAAAAGCAGAACAAAAATTTCCACTGCGGGAATCGTGCCATATACAGGCCTATAAAGGTCACAATTTGTATGTTATAGTGCCCTCTATAATCCCCTTCTCCATAGAAGACATGTAAAACAATATTGTGAATAAAAATCATATTTGCCCGCAATTAAATTTTGTAAAATTTACACAGAATCTAGTTAGTGGAATAACTAATAGAAATCAGTTGTCAAAACAGTGTCGCCGTTGATATTTTTTTGTTTTATTCTGGTTTTGTCATAATAAATGAGACTTTCAAACAGCTATGCACAGAGGGTTAAGGATGCTTTAAACCAAACCATGGTGTGAATGGAAGAATAAGTGCAATAGTTGCCATTTGTGAGAAATTCTTATCAAACATAATATTAGGCCAAAGAAA
>JAMKCH010024045.1:0-40388 GCA_023653785.1 Ophioderma brevispina
CTAAATGTTCAGCATCACAAGTAACTTGTTAGAAGCTTGATGTAACTGCTAAAGTTTGGCACTATAAATAGGGGAGTATCTACGGAGGGTATCCGCTGACGCCCCCAGGACTCTACCAAATCAACTTTTTTAGCTTCGTTTTATGGTCCTATAACACTTTTGAGATGTTAACAAAATAAATTTCCCGGCACTCTGGCGATATTCAAGATGGCGTCCAAAATAGGCTGCCAAATTAAGCAAAATTAAAGAAAATTGGGTATTTAATATCAAACATGTAATAAATTCATAACATTAATGTGCGAATATAGCCGCCTGGTCAATGGCATTTAAATTCTGGTATTTGAAGTTTTTACCATATCTAAAAATCGAAGATGGCGCCCAAAATGGCCGCCAAAATAGGCAAAAGTTAAGAAAATCAGGTATTTAATATCAAACAAGTAATAAATTCATAAAATTAATGTTAAGATATAGCTAACTAGTTACTGGCATTTAAACTCTAGTATTTGAAGTTTTTGCCATGTCTAAAAAATCCAAGATGGCGCTCAAAATGGCCGCCAAAATAGGCAAAATTAAAGCAAATTGGGTATTTAATATAAAAAAATGTAACAAATTGGTAAAATTAATATTTAGAAACAGTTGCCTGGTCATTGTCATTTAAATTCTATTATATGGATTTTTTGCCATACGTAAAAATCCAAGATGGCTCCCAAAATGGCCGCCAAAATAGGCAAAAAATTAAAGAAAATTGAGTATTTAATATCAAACATGTAATAAATTGGTAAAATTAAAATTTAGATAAGACTGCTTGGTCATTGGCATTTGATTTCTAGTATTTTTTTGCCATATCTGAAAATCTGAACATTCAAGCCAAATAAACTGCAGAAAATTGTACACATGATCTCAAAGTGTAGCAAATTGGTAAAATAATACACCTACTACACCTACTCTACCTACCTCCCACGACCTATTTCTGCACCAGAATGCTACTGATGAAAGCACATGCGGTGGATCACAGCCCAGGAAGGTATACCTAGGTATTTCTGTTGAATCCCTAAAAGCCTAGCTAACCACCTGCCCTAAGCTAAGCTACATTATAATTTGCAACAAAGAAAAAAGAGGCTTCTACGCACCCTACTGGTGTCCAGATGTTACCCTTTGACCTGCAGAGAGAGCCACAATAGCCATCTGCCCAACCTTGCCCATAAATCTTTCGGGTACACCGTTTGGAACATAGTGGGAGTCGATCAACCGGCGGCATCCAGAATGTCAGATAAGAAATCCCCAGAAGAGAGCGCCCAAGAAGTGGATTGGGAATGGGTATCATGAAGACATGGGAAGTAGTCATCCGATCTTGACATTTTATTTATTTATAACAATGGCTATATAGCCAGGACAAGCCCAATAGTGACATAGCACTAAATTAAAGGGATGCCCATAAAAAAACACACAAAAATAAGCACTTCGGATGACATTGTGATCCAGCGGCTTAAAGGTCCATGGCCCGATCGCTAATAGCCTCGTCCCCAGAAGCCCCAAATTTTACCGGAAGTGGTCAACATTTTGGTACCAGAAGAAAGCTACTATTTTTCTCATTTACCCTGTGAAATCCTAGAGGCAAAGGATGATTGGTTTGGAAGTTATGAGCGAAAATGTGACCCATTTTGGGCGACCAATATTAACTTTACACAGTAGACTATGGGGCTTACAAAATCACGTTTTTAGCTCTCGCATCAAAACGGATTTAAATATCGGCGCCAAACTTTACAGATCGGGTTTTGGGATCAAAACTTCATATCCTTAAATCGGGCTATCCCCCTTTAAGGTGTCATGTACAACAGGTCTAAAGGGCTTCTCTGGCGTTATGAATAACTGTTTGATGTCCCCTGATTTTCTCAGTACATGTTTAAGTTACGATTTAAAAGCCCTAGCTCACCAAACACTGACTTCTCAAAGTTGCCCTGACGGCTGATCGAGACTGGGAGAAAAATGATTTGCGGGAAATAGATAAGGTTTGATTTTTTTGCTAAAAAACCAACCCGGCGCAAGATGTAAAAACCATGTCTTCTGTAAAACAGAGGTGGGCCTCTTCAATAGTAGGGCTTGAACTTCTGAAATCCCTGTGGCCACTGGACACCGTCAACAAAAAAGCCTTCATCTTGGCCAGGTCCAAGGTATTGAGCTCCGGGCTCAAGGGCTCAAAGTCCTCTGAGGCAAGGTGTTGGAGCAGTAGGAGAGGGACCCATTGTGGAACCAACCACATACCCGGATGCCTCTCCGCAAACATTCCTTTAATGGGGTCAGACTGGGCCACAATCAAAGAAACTATCATACCATCTCTGAAGCGCATGGTGGACAGCGGCAATGGCAGTTCTAAACACCTGAGAGGTCTTAGAAAGAGCACCCTCAAACTGTTATACGACGTAGGTGTTGTCAGTGGATTAACCTACTGGTCCGAGCACCACAGGCCGATGCAGACTGTCCATGTCGAGGAAACTGCTGCTGCCAGCTTGGTCACATAGGAGCCAGGAGCAGCACCAGATGTTTTGACTGGGACACCTCAAGTACCTTTGTAATCGTAGCCACTGGCATCAAGTACCCTTGGGATCATAGCCACTGGCTGAAATGCGTAAGCTAATATGTTTGATCAATCCGCCGTCATTGCATACCGTCCGACTGCCTTTTCGTCCACCTCCCATGTAAAGTATGTTGGAAGTTGGTTACTCAAACAAGACGCGAACAGATCCACATGTGATGATGACCCCCCGGACATTGGGGCCATATAAGTATAAGGAACAAGAACATTGTCCAATCCTATGAGGTGTTGCACCCCTGGAAGTTGATGCCCCGTTTTTTTGCACCATAGCAGCAGGTGGAGCATTTCCCAACAGAGCCTCCCTCTCCTTGTTCCGCCCACGTTCAGGTAGGATAACTGTTCTGTTGTCGCAGCGGACAAAGGGTTTGGCTGTGAATATGGTGTCACAGTCCACGAAGTGCCAGAATCACTGTCCAAAGTTCCAGCACGTTGATGTTCTGGCGGGCCTGGGTTGGTGTCCACCTGGCTGACATTGTCAGTCCGAAAATATGCCCCCATCCGAGCTTGGACGCTTCTGTCGTCAAGGTAAGGGAGGGTGCCTGATGGGAAAGCATACGCCAAAAGTAAGTTGGGCGGATGCATCCGCCATTCGAGGTCTAAAATGAGATTCAAAAGAACAGAGATTTGGAGAGTAAAAGGATAAACCAATGGGCAGTATAGACTGAGAAGATAAATTTGAATTCGCCTCATGTAGTGAAGCCTACACAAGGGAACCATGCCTATCAACAGGCTAGCCACCAGTCTCCAAAACCTAAGCACAAACACAACTGTGACGGTGCTGGATTTTGGCTATGGATCATCTCTGCACACTGTGTTAATCCTGGACACTCTGGTACGTGGGTTTTACCATCCCTGTAATGCAGTCTGTGACACCTCCCAGAAACTAGGGGTGCTGGGAAGTGTCCAAATGAGATTTGGCATAGCCGATAACAAATCTTAAAGGCTCCACCAAACGGCAAACTTTCCTGGACTTCCGTCTGAGGATTCTAAGTAAGTGTAAATTAATGTATTATTTTACCAATTTACTACGCTTTGAGATGATGCGTACAATTTTATGCAATTTTACCTATTTTGGGCACCATTTTGGATTTTTAGATATGACAAAAAATTCAAATACTAGAAAATAAATGCCAATGATGATCAGTCAACTATCTAAATGTCACCAATTTATTGTTGAAATTAAATACCTCATTTTCTTTAATTTTGCCTATTTTGGTGGACATTTTGGGTGCCATCTTGGATATTTTATATGGTAAAAAATTCAAATACTAGAAATTAAATGCCAATGACCAGGCAACTATATTTAAAAATTAATTTCACCAATTTCTTTTACATGTTTGATATTAAATACCACATTTTCTTAAATTTTGCCTATTTTGGCGGTCATTTTGGGCGCCATCTTGGATTTTTAGATATGGCAAAAACTTCAAATACTAGAATTTAAATGCCAATCTTCTTCTTGCGTATGAGGCAGCAGCTAAATGTGTTGTAAACGTTGGAGCCAACTCACTGTTGATTGGTTGGGTTTTGAGATATCTGTATCCACCGGCGGACGAAAGGTAGGGCACTCATTGAGAATGTGATCCCCAGTCTGTGATGGAGAACCACATTGGCAGGCTGGCGATGGCCGCAGCCCCCATCGGTGCATATTGCTATTGAAGCGACCGACTCCTGTGCGAATCGGGTTTAAGGTGACCCATTCCTTGCGTGGGAGATTGCTGCCAGGTGGTAGTTCTGTCTTAGGTGTAATAGAGAGTTGATCTGGTCTTGGAATGTCTAGCCAGGCAGTATTCCATGTCTGTAAGATGTTAAATGGGGAACTGGAGAGTTTAGCGGCGTGTCGGCAGAAAGGTCGGCGAGAGCGCATATAGCTGCCAATGACCAGGCAGCCAACATTAATTTTATGAATTTATTACTTGTTTTGATATTAAATACCCGATTTTCTTTAATTTTGCCTATTTTGGAGGCCATTTTGGGCGCCATCTTGGATTTTTTAGACATGGCAAAAACTTAAAATACTAGAATTTAAATGCCAATAACCAGGTAGCTATATCTTAACATTAATTTTATGAATTTATTACTTGTTTTGATATTAAATACCTGATTTTCTTAACTTTTGCCTATTTTGGCGTCCATTTTGGGCGCCATCTTGGATTTTTAGACATGGCAAAAACTTCAAATACTAGAATTTAAATGCAAATGACCAGACAGCTATATTCTAACATTAATTTTAAGAATTTATTACATGTTTTGATATTAAATACCCTATTTTCTTTAATTTTGCCTATTTTGGCGGCCATTTTGGACGCCATCTTGAATATCGCCAGAGTGCCGGGAAATTTATTTTGTTAACATCTCAAAAGTGTTATAGGACCATAAAACGAAGCTAAAAAGTTGGTTTGGTAGAGTACCGGGGGTCAGCGGATACCCTCCGTAGATACTCGACTGCTTGGTCGATGCTCGGTCCACACGGACATCTTAAAGTGTGGTTTGGTTTCAGCTCAGGGCGTCGAAAACTGAAATAGTTTAAAATAACCCAGGACCAATAATAAATAATCAAATTTATGAAACCCCACAATAAACTTGACAATTGCAATTTTCAATTTATGGAGCTTTTTATATTGCCAATATACCAGTAATCAATGATGTCAAAGACCAACCTCACACCTCAAATACATAAATTTGATTAAATTTATTACATATTTCTGAAATTGTCTGTTCACAACATCCAATATTAAATTAAAATAAACTTTCCTTTCACTTTCCCATGAGTTTCTAATTTGATTCCAATTAAGTTTCTGAATGACTGACCAAAATCAATAACAAAGTTTTGCTCTATGATTTATGAGATCATGGTGTTTGAATTATGCCATCAAATAATTTACACATACTACATATATTACAAAGCTCAACTTACTTCATACTTCCAGATGTGATGACTTGCAGCTACAAGAATGTCGGCCACATACCAGGTAACAGCTCTCCTGGATCCAATCTCACAGATGGTGTGTGTGTTGACAATTAATATTTTGGAATACCTCACAGGCACATAATTAATAACTACTGCAAAAATCAAGAGGTGGACCTCACAGGCACCAGGCAGTAATACTTTGCCAAAATTTAACCAAAATTGCCATCTAACAAATGCCGATATGAATGGAGTGATATTGACTCATGTCTCCACACCCCAAGATGTAGCTAGCAAGTAATCAAGCCACCCACAATGTATGCATGTGTCAACTACTGAGTTACCAAGGTAATTACGAATATCAACGTTGCATATTTGCAAAAGCCCTGGATAAAGTTCTTTTGTATACCTGGTGATTATATGCAATAAGCATTCTCACAATGCAAATGCTAAATCCTTGGCTGCCTTTCCCAACTAACTCTGAGGATGATCTGGCAACACTTTTGGAAAAGTTTGTTAATTCCCAAGGATAACCATAACGAAATCAATTTAAGTTACTTTATTTTTACTCCATGGCGCACTGACAAAAAGGGCCAGCACAATAAAACATCGAACAGGTGCAAAGACAACAGGGACAAACAACTATGGGTGTTGATACACAAGTCAACACTGCAAAAAGAATAAAGGACAACATGTACATATACAACATTTAAATATAACTCGCAATCCTATCTGACAACAGGTAGCCAGTGAAGTTTATTAAGAAAAATAATTGCATTGTCGTTTTGGAAGCACAAAAAATAATTTTGGCAGCCCAGTTTTGACGACGTTGTAATCTGTTTATGTAAGATGTATTAGCTCCAAGCAAAAGTGCATTTCCATAGTCCAATCTGGACAAAACAAGCGGGAATGGTGGACACAAATGAGCTTGTGACATGCATGCAGGATTCCGGCTGAGGCCGACTTAGTAGTAGTATAAATCCTGGCTTTTTTATGTACTACACCAGTCTACCATTATTGGAGATCAAAACTAGCTAGATATAACTATACTAGCTTCTGACTACTGGCCATGAGTCTTTTCAGTGAGCAGTATTTAACTTCTCACAGC
Organism: Ophioderma brevispina; assembly: GCA_023653785.1. NCBI lineage: Eukaryota > Metazoa > Echinodermata > Ophiuroidea > Amphilepidida > Ophiodermatidae > Ophioderma > Ophioderma brevispina. The sequence goes on from JAMKCH010024045.1 coordinate 6,610, forward strand.
TAGATTCCCCTCTCTAACAATAATCATTACAGCATCATCATGCATAAACATAATCTTGCACTGAGCAATTGGATTTCACATAAATTACATCATCTGCAATGCATCACCTTACATTTATAACATCATGGGGAATCCCCAAATTATGCAATCTGTTTTGATCGCAATGCATAAATATGTTGACTCAGTTTCTAAATTTACATCTTGGGGAATTCCCATTCACCTCTCTATTGTAAACAACAGGTGCATATCTCAACATAGCACTAGGGGAATTCCACTTCTTCTCTTGTACAATCTATCTAGTAAATAACACCTGGTCTGATCTCAATATAGCACAAGGGGATTTCCATAATAAACAAAGTACTTTTTCCATGAGAAACCTTTTCTCAACTAAAATTGAGAATCAAAATAATATTTTTAATCACAAAATGGAGGCTAATATAACAATATCGATCTACTTAAAGGGCATTTCCACAGCCTCGTTCCCCCGACTTACCTAAAAAATTTTGAGATTTTTATATCATCTGAACCGTTAGCCTTAGTAATCCACGTGTGCCCTATCTTACGTGCAAATTCTGTCGCATCTGTAAGAAATTCGCAATTTTGTATTTTCTGTCCGTAAACGGACAGAAATTAGAGCACAGTAGCCTATGGGACCGTGGGAAACGAGCAATTGCTCATAACACAAAACCGCAAGATCGGAATCAGCTCAAATTTTGAGAATAAGCTTTTCTCAAGGATATCTAGTGATCAATGAATAAGACAGAATGTGCTGAAATCACGAAATACACCTTTAAAGAAGAAAGGCACATGCCCATCCATGACTATATAAACCTCTTAGGTACATATTCGTTGATCCCTACCGTTCTAAAGCCAACCAGAAAAACAAATAACCTAGATGAATTAGAGTCAATCATTCTTATATCCGATTTAAGCGATTACTTCCAAACAATCCCAACAAACAAAGTACGCAAAGAACCGGTTAAAAAAAACAGAATACTTTCACACACACACAAAATTACCGACGATCGATAATGATAATAATTTCAGATCCAAATTATCTTTAGTAAAATGGAATGAAATACTTGATGTAAATGCAAATGATGATCATAACAAATTCAAAAATTTACCGAATGCATTCCTTTTAGACCGGGAGATACCAGCAATTTAATCCTGATTTTTTACCAGGTGTCTTGTTATGATATTTGTATAGGCTATCCCTTGGGCCATCTGAAAAGCAAAGTCTTAAGTGTTGCGAGCGGTGGAGCGTGACGTCAGAGGTCAATGACCTCTAAATTTGTATGTTCTTCACCAATATAGCTATTCTTAGCGCTACTGATCACATATAAAGGGTAAACATAACAAATTGGGTATCATTTTAAAGAGAATAAAATTATTTATTCGATGATATCAAATTTGCGCTATTAAATTGAAGCAGTAGCTAGTTATAGGCCAAAAAGTGATGATTTTATAAACTTTTTTGCTATTTTTTGCCTTACCGGCTGAATATAAATGAAAATTTGTCCATGAAGCTATCAATATTTTTCCTTCATATTTTCCCAAAATTTGACCCCATAAATATGCTACTTACTCCTGAGAAGAAAAATGTTTCCCTTCTATCGTTTTTGCATAATGGTATTTTAAGTTGACCAACTCAATTTCCGTATTTTAACCAATTTTGCTACTTTTTGGCCGTTGCCCCTGACAACAATAAATGATCGTTATATGCACCCTTCGAAAAAAAGTTGTAAATCTGTCATTCAGGTTAATAATTATGGATTAATGGTTCTTAAATTGAATAAAAATGGTTCTTCGGGCACCCATCAGAACCTTTTGGGGGTCTATAGGACCTTAAACGGGTCTGCAACTGGTTCTAAAATTTTGAGGAAAGCTCTATGAAGTACCTCTTTGAAGACATTCTGGTTTCATTCAAGAACCATTAATATTTTGAAGAAAGTTCTATGAAGTCCCTTTCTCTTAAACCTCCAAGAAAACAACCCTTTGAAAAACCATTAACGGTTCTACAAATGCAAAAATGGTTCTGAAAGGCTCAGACATCTGGTTTCCATTGCAACCATAGAATCCTCATCTTTAGAGGGCAAAAAGGGTTTTTTGTGTATAAACAACATAGGGATTCATTCATATCCCTGGGTGAATGTGCTGAAAATGACGTAGCATTCACAATCTGCAGATTTCCATACAATGAGCAGAGAAAGTCTTCTGGGATATCAGACCCAGCAACGGCCGCAGAATCTGAGCAATTCGTAGATTTCACCCCTCTAATTTATTGTAAAATAAGTGACACTTTGGTATCTGTAAGAAGATCATTTCTCGCAGTATCTGGAGGACTGTAGGCTTATTCAAGCTAGTTGCGTAAGCCAGACAGTTGGAGCCACCCCCCCCACACACAACAAAATCGGAAAGGGAGCACAAAATTGGAATGGACGAAGGAAGAGAAAAAGAACGAAAAATAGGAAGAGAAAGGGAAGAGAGGGAGAAAGGTGAAGAAGAGAGAAAAGAAAGATTCGGAAGAAGAAAAGGGAAGGAGAAGAGTAAACCTCCACAAAACGTGATTACTACTGGCTACCAAACCTTATCGATTTTTCAAAACGAGGGTGAATGCACAGATTTCAATAGATTTTAAGGTTTAAATTGACCCATTCCTTTCCTCATATCAAAATGCCTTAGGTCCAAAGATACCCAAGAACTTTCTTTTCGCGACTTATTTCGAAAGTGCGTATTTATTGAAGTAATATAATAAAAACCAGGGGTCCGTTCACGTTCGCGAACCTCATACGTAACCCTACGTGTATACTAACTCATGCGTATGTCATACATAATAGACCTTTTCATACCAATTACACAGTGCTTTGGATAAGTTGATCCACTCAGGCATGACATAGTATGCACGTAGATTTACGACTGAGTTTCGCGGACGAACCCCAGATCTCTAATTGAAAAGACAGTATACACGAATCCGGTTTGGCACATTCCAACACCTCACTGGCAGCCATAGCTGGGGTGCATCCTGCTTGAATTCACCCAAATGTGCAGATTAAGTGTTGCTTTTGAATTATACTTAATCAAGCGTGGTACAGACGTACAAAAGATTTGGGTAGGTTTTGGGTTGGATGCCCCCCAGTAATTGCGGATCAATTCTGACCATCATTTGGCTGGTCGGATTTGTCTATATCATTGTTAGGGTTCTGATTAAAGGAGCATATAGTGCTGCAGCACCAACCAGTTTAGGAGAGTGGTACCGGGGCCGGAATAATAACATTTGTCATCATAGCTAAAATTGACCGTAGGGATGTGGAGTTCATGAAAACGGGTGATGACAAAATTCAAAGTGGTGGCAATTTGCATACGACGCCATTTTCCAAAATGGAAGCCATCTGAAAGCCAAAAATACCTAAGAAGAAAATTTTGGTTTAAAAATGTTTTTTCTGGGTCAAGGAGTTCAAAACAATTATTCCCCAAACTATAAAATGTTGCATGTGCCGATATTTTCCAAGATGGCTGACATTTTATTGACACAAACCTTAAATTTCTTAATATATAGCCTATGAAGATGATTGTGGTGTCAAATTAAAGATTTTCTGGGTCAAGGAGTTCAATAAAACTATTTACAAAACTGTCAGATGAATATAAAATGGCAGTTTTCATACGTCACTATTTTCCAAGATGGTCAGCATACAAAAGACAAAATCGTTTATAACTCATGCTATACAGCACCTAGGATGACGATTTTGGTGACAAAGTGGATGTTTTTTAGGTCAAGGATTTTAACAGCAATATTGTCAAAACTGTCAGATGACTCCGGTGTCATGTTATTCATGGACTAATGTGACACCCAAAATAAGATACCTTGACTACTCTATATGTATTCACCCAAAACATATATCTGGAATTGCATGGGAATTTTTATAGTTAGGCCTGCATTATTTTAATAGAAACTATTATTTGTTTGTTTCAGATATGTCAAGAGTAAAATGGCCCCGAATTTCGAACAATTAAATGGTCATGGTCACGTGCACACCTATTGGTAGTCAATGTTTTGGGGTTTTCGTTCATAGGAGATAAAGCGCAGTTGGGAGGTTCTAAGGAAGAGTGACTGAGGATTCTGTGTTGGTATTAATTATCAAGCATCTGGGTTAATATATTTTATCAATTTGCCACATAAAGCCTGACATTGCAGTAAGTTAACATTTTTGGGTAAAATATTGGGCTATCTTGGGAAAAAATGACAAATGCAAATAAACAACACTTTTATATTCATCCTACAGTTTTGAGAATAGTTTTATTGAACTCCTTGACCCAGAAAACACTTATTTTGACACCAAAATCATCTTCTTATAGGTTATATAATAAGAAATATACGGTTTTCTTTGGCGAGATGTCGGCCATCTTGAAAAATAGCCGTGTATATAAATTTCCATGACTCAGACAATTCTGGCAATTGTATATTGAACCTCTTGACCCAGACAACATATATCCAACACTAAGTCACCATAGTAGTGATATTATCTTTAAAATGGCGGCCATTTTGGAAAATGTTGGTTTATGCAAATTGCCATCACTTTATTTTGTCATCACATACTTTCATTAACTACACAACCCAATGATCGATTTTAGCTATGATTGCAAATGTTATTATTCCGGCCCGTTTTCACCTGATGCTTCAGCACTATATGAGTCAAATCCTACTTAACCATCAAATCACCAGATCCGCCCTGTTTCCCACCGTGTAAAACAGCTTTCATGCAAAAGGTTCAACGAGTGAACTATGTTACAATGATGTGATGTAGAAATATAATTGCTAATCATATGGATCTTGAATCGGAGAACCATGGATGGAAGTTGGACGACAACCAGCAATTATCAATTATGTGGTTCCATGGATCAACCTACACTCAAGATGTTCAGTAAATGCCGATGATCTTCAAGTAAGGATGCCTTCCATTTCTACTGACGAAGATAGTGCAGATGACGAAATTGGCCAGTCTGGAAAAATCCAGTTTGCAGTTTGGGCACTAATATGTTACTGATGCGGCATGGATATTTAATAAGTAACATGAAGTAGGCTAACTGTAATACAGTGATGTCCAGAGGGTGTTTTGAATCAATCCCACAATGCAATGCAATGTGCCTTTACTCTACTCTACTAAAACATGTCAGTACTTAGGGATAAAAAGTGATCCAAAAGTTTAAGAACCACAAGACATTTCATGATCATGCTAAAATTCCTAGGTACAAATGCTTTGTGGGCTAAATAAGCATAAGTGTAAAAGTCAGTGCTATTATGTGTTAAGAATTGGATTTTTGTGGGACCCTATTCAGGTGGAATTTCCAAAACTGTTGCATTGTGGGATTGACTCGATGCACCATCTGAGTGATGTCAGTCTGTATAATAATGTGAATATTGCATGCTGACTGTATGGTTACCCCGGGGACACTGACATAGGGAAGTGTCCCCTTGCGGCCCTATGCGCGGCCCTTAAGACCCCAATTTTGCACCCCTCCAGCAGTTTCTAAGAACCCGCCCGGTTGAAGCATAATTCATTTCTTAAGGTTCTCTTTTGGGAAAATGTTTGCCTCTGAAGCTAAATTGTAGCCAAATTTTAGTTCCAAAACCTGCAAATTTCCTCAAACTTTAATTTCGTAAAGGCTTGCTTTGAGAGACAAAATCAGTTCCCAAGTCCCCAAGTTCGGAAGTCGGGGCTGCAAATATGCCTACCAAAAAACAAAGAAAAAAGTGATTACCCTTCCGATGCTTACCTAGCAATGATCTGCAACCATTCTGTGAAACCATATGCATATGTTGTTTACACACAAGAACCTTTTGTCCTCCAAAAAGAGCCCTTAATATCTTCAGATACCTTTCAGAGCCATTTTGGCTTTTATAGAACCGTTAATGGTTCTTCAAAAGGTTCTTGGCGGTTAAGCAAGAGAGGTACTTCATAGAGCTTTCTTCAAAATTTTAGAACCATTTGCAGACCATTTAAGGTTCTACTGAGGCCAAAAAGGTTCTGTGGGTGCCCGAAGAACCATTTTTATTCAATTTAAGAACCATTAATCCATATTAACCTGAATGACAGATTTACAACTTTTTTTCTAAGGGTGCATATAACGATCAATTATTGTTGTCAGGGGAAACAGCCAAAAAGTAGCAAAATTGGTTAAAATACGGAAATTGAGTTGGTCAACTTAAAATACCATTATGCAAAAACTATAGAAGGGTAACATTTTTCTTCTCAGATGTAAGTAGCATATATATTGGGTCAAATTTTGGGAAAATATGAAGGAAAAATATTGATAGCTTCATGGACAAATTTCATTTATATTCAGCCGGTAAGGCAAAAAATAGCAAAAAAGTTGAAAAAATCACCACCTTTTGGCCTATAACTAGCTACTGCTTCAATTTAATAGCGCAAATTTGATATCATCGAATAGACATTTAATTTTTCTTTAAAATGACACCACATTTTGTTATGTTTACTCTTCAATATGTGATCAGTAAGGCGCTAAGAAAGCTATATTGGCGTGAAGAACATGCAATTTATAGGTCCTGACCTCTGACGTCCACGCGCCACCCCTCTCGACACTTAAAGTCTGACTCAGGAGATTCTGAATATAATTTTTTTAATATATTCATTAAAAATAGTCAACTAGAACTAAGATAGTCACCTAGAAGGCGCAACTTCCAAAGTTTGCGCTGCCTCGGCCTGTTCGTTTGGATGCAGTAAAACCTTATGTGTATAGAACAGTGCCATATGATAGTGTGTATAACCAAAATTTCGGATCCGGACTTTTTAACAAGATGTTGGATTTTCTCTCTGAGGACTTTCGATTTGAGGCTTAGCTATTTCAACACACAGTGATTCGTATATGGACAACATTATGGTACAGTGCAAAAAAACACAATTATGTTTTTTGAAAAGTGAGGGCGCCCTCACGGGAAATCTCTGAGAGTCGGCCTTTTTAAGACTTTGCTTTTCAGATGGCCAAGGAATGGCCTATACAAATATCATAACAAGACACCTGGTAAAAAATCAGGATTAAATTGCTGGTATCCCACGAAAGAAATATCCATCATAACCTTAGAATAACTAAAGGTTTAGTAAGAGCATTCTGAACCTGTGAAAATTATAAGGCAATCCATTGGCTGACTGCCGCGGTGTTACGCGCTTGCGTTAAATTGATGTTATTTTTAGGTTGAAGGCTCGCGTGATACACCGGTTTGCTACGTTCGCGCGCGCCGGCCAACGTTGCGTCTCGTTGGGTATTATCTTTGCTGCGTTTCAACGGGTTGTTCGATTGTTGTCACTGGGGGGCGGCATCCCTTCTTATTGTTGTATTTACGCCGTAAAAGCATCGCGAACTGGGTTCAATGACCTTAATGATAACTTTGTTTCGACTGACAAGAAGGTATGATTTTTGGGTACAGGTTTTCATATATTACAGTGTCCGTGTGCTGAGGTCCTACCACCCTTTGTCTATTTGTGTTCTCCATTGAGTGCGATATTTCATCATTTTGTTTCAGCACTGTACCCAAAATGGCCTCGTCCTACAAGATCACGTTTATTCCGTACATGTTTCGATGGTAGCTAGGACATCTCTCATGGGGGACACTCAGTTTCTTTTACACCGGTACTCTCTTTACGACTAATTGAACCCGGCGACACCATTATTTTGCTCCTTCCTCGTTCTTCCCTTAAAATTAATGGTTATCGCCTTGGGTTCAATTCGTCGTAAAGAGACAGGTTCCCCAAATCATGCCTTTATTCTCTAATTATACCAAAAAGATTATATAAAAGTATCTGAAATCACCAACTGAAGAAAGGCAAATACTATATATATATATAAGTTTTCAGAATAAATTGCCACTCTGATTCGTAAATGCAGCGAAAATTCGATGAAAATAAAAAAGTTTTCAGCCAAACATGGCAACATTAAACTAACCTAGAAAACTTTAAAGGTACAATTGGGCCGCGGCAAAAAATCACCGACTCAAACAGTTTAAAACAGGACTTTCCGTAACTTGACACATCTGACACACTTTTTTTCTGACAGCATAACACTTATGAATTTGGAAACTTAACGGAATAAATCTGTGCTTTATTCCGTGAAGGCTTCCGAATTCATAAGTGTGTCAGAAAAATTGTGTCAGATGTCATGTTTACTGAAACTCCCGTTTGAACTGACTCCCATGAAAAGGTCCCCATGTTATAACAAACAGTTTTAATGAATTCTTTTGGCAATATCTGTCCTAAGCAAAAGTTCGGGCATGATTTAACATTGGCAATTACATTCTAAAACGAACTGCAAAGGATAATCAGGAGGTGAATGTTGTATAGAACCATCAAAACATTTTGTGCAGATTCTATGTAAGGTTTAATGGTGCCTACTGCATGACTAGATCAAAGTTACAACGTCAATCGGACTTTTCGAGCAAACTTTCTTACCATTACAAGGTATCTTTTGCTGATCACTATTCATATTTTGTAGGCGACAATAAAGAAATATTGTACAAGGATTAAAGATGAACTTGACCTTATGCAATCACTATATCATGTGTTGTATAAAAACAACAACAAACCTATCTACTTTCATATGTTGAAAAGTGGACGAATCGAACTGAAAATCCGCTAGATTTGACCGGTTTTTTAAGCCACCCCCGTTTCCCCCTATTCCTATGGGAATTACACAATTAAACTTGTTTTTGTGAGAATGTACAAAATCATGAATATCATGATGTCTTTTGTCAACTTAATGTTCCATTTTCTTGATTATTTCAACTACGGACTAATCAATAAATACCAATGTGCCAACTGGATATGACAAGACTTCAAAACATTGTTTAGGATATTGCGAAGAGTTTAGTCCCTTATTGGCATAGCTTTATCTATACCTGAATTACAGTAGTAGTGTTGAAAACCCTTTTCATTTACACATCAATTAATTGGGGAGATTTTGTTTGAACATTCACTATGCAGTTGTGGCATGATATATTGTGCCGCGGTCTCCACAGTCGGGACAATGTCAACACTGGCAATCTATTCAGTGACTACTTCACGTAACATTAAGTTTCACGCTTTATTCCGTTGTCGTCCTATGTACCTGACGTGGTTCCCTGCCGACCATATCTACTTTCACCCCGGTTCCACATAAAATTAGCTTACATTTGATATTGCTAATAAATAACTTAGTTCATTACGTTCATACTGTTATCCCGACTCGTAAATACATTAACGTATTTGCTTAACTGTATAAATCCCCATTGGAATGGAGGAAAGAGGTGGGCTAACAAAATTGCCATAATCTTAGCTTATATTTCATTCGATGTCGTTCATTTTTTCAAACTTGGAGTATATTAGATTTTGCCTTTTTAAAACAACAACAAATCTATGATTCTGTTGACTTTCTCAGGTCATCGCAACCTTGCACAATTTTTTTTATTCACTACATCTGTGGGGACCATACCCGTTAAACCACAAAGTCCTAGGGTAGGTTGTGGACTAGCCTTCGGAGTGTATAATTGCCCCCCTACCCGGATAGGAATCTGCAGCAAGATATAAACACTTAAAAAGTGCATTAAATAATTGTTATTTTTAAAAGTTAAGAAACGGTAAAAAAAAAAATACAGCTATTTAAAGTGAAACTATTGTTATTAATTCTTCAATACATCTCATTCATTCCATCTAAATCCATAATGATTCTAAATTAAGTAGTATTAATTAAAGTCTACTTTTGTAAATAATATTAAAGGATATTTAATCAATCGCAAATCATGCAGTTGTGGTGTCTGCAAAAGGAAGATAAAATCACCGTGCTCTTATATTTCGTTGTACCATTGTTCATTTGATTTTCAGATTGATTGTGTTGATGAACCGGCAATAGAGATAATACCTGTTGGTGTTAATCATGTTTTTAATTAAGCTTTTATGAATCGCCATTTTCCAACAATTAATGATTATGACGTTAAAAATTGCCTACATCAATATACAAAGTCTCCGACTACAGTTGATCACTTAAATATTTTTCCATACATTGTAATTGAAAGTTGGATAACAATACATAGCCGATATTTAATTAGTATTCCATGGCTATGTAATTTTTTTTGTTTTTTTTTTTTTTTTTTTTTTTTTTTTGTAGAAAAGGATCGTTATGGTCTTGGACTTGAGCATGTAGTGATTGTTAAATAATATCATAAATGGCATAATTATAAAGAGAAATCAGATCTTGCAAACATGATGGTATTGAAGTTTGTTTCATTGAAATTGCCTTACCTAATACTAAATCTTTACTGTTAACTACTGTCCATAAAATTCCTTATTTTGCTTTGAATTATTTGAAACTGATGAAAAAAAATCTAATTCAGATTGCCAACGTATTATAAGAAATTATTGTTTGGTAAACTTTATTTGGCCTTTCAAAATCCTATTTTCTCTAAATAGAGAACTGATTTTGCAGAAATGTATATCTCCTCATTCATGATTCACACCAGTATTACAGATCAATCTAAAACTATTTTGAATCTTGCTTTTGTTTCCCAGTCCTGAAAATATCACTAATGCAGGTGTTCATAGGCTAGGCTTGGCTAGGTTATGTTGTCAGAAAATGTAAGCAATTAAAATTTACACCTAGGGTCACTAGGGCTCCTAAACACCCTAAAAATAAAAACTGGCATGATGTTGCTAAGTTCACAAGCATGCACCCATGAATGAAAAACGTATTGGAGGACACTTACCTGAATGAGCAACTAGTAAATTTCTTCAATCAAATATAGGGATTACTGCTACGCTAAAGCACATAAAACTAATAATCCTCCAAATTGGAATAGAGCTAGATCATTAAGAAATAAAGTAAATAGTCCAAGCAAGTCTCTTAAAAGTAAATTCTTTCAAAATGAAAATTCAAACTAATATCATTGACTCAAATAAACTATGGGAATCTCTAAAGAAAATGATTCCAAACAAACCTAGTGATATTGGAAGAATTCACACAAATACTGGTTTTACCAACTCTGATATTGAAACTGCAAGTATATTTAATGATATGATCACTTTACATCTGTTGGCTCTAACCTAGCAAATAAATTTGACTCCTGCAATAATTAAATTCTAAACAATACTTCTAATAATAGTACTGGCAATTCAAGAGTTATTCATAATTAATAATTCTAATCATGATAATGGCTGCAAGTTCAGATACAGTGAAATATCATATGATTATGTTTATAACCAGATTTGTAAAATGTCCAATAACAAGTCCCCTGGTTTTGATGGTATTTTCCTAAATTGTTAAAAATTGCTGCTCCAGTCATTGCCTCCTTCCTTGCCTATATCTGTAATCTTTCTCGTTCTACATCTATTTTCCCGACTGACTGGAAAGTGTTATCCGCTAGGAAAGCGATGGACACCTTTCGGAACTAACACCTATAGGTGATATCTATCGCTTCTCTAACAACCCAGGCTTGATAGCTCAGTTGGAAGAGCGGGGTTCTATATAGTAATACGGAGGTCGGTGGTTCGAATCCGGCCAAGCGCGCATGGTTTTTTCAACACTTGTGTGCACTGGCTATCTCCAGGGAAAGATTAATAAACATTCATCCTTGTCTACCTGGATAACTAACTAGTTAAAATTTCAATCATAGAGCGTGCTGTTCATGATCAGCTGTAATAATATACTCCATGCTTGTCAATCAGGCTTCAGGAAAAATCATTCAACAACAACTACATTATTAGATGTTTAGTATTTTATTTTAAACAATATGAACGAAGGGAATATCACTGCTTCCATATTTCCTGGTCTTAAGAAAGCTTTTGACACTGTAAATCATAAACTTCTTATCAATAAACTCAAGAAATATGGCATCGGTGATAATGAACTCTCTTGGTTTATTTCATATCTCAGCAACAGAACACAAGCAGTAATTATTAATAGTTGCTTATCTAATTTTAATCATTAATGTTGGTGTGCCTCAGGGCTCTATATTAGGCCCTTTATTATTCATTATTTATGTAAATAGTCTTCCACTTTCAGTAAAACTGTAACGTATGCCGATGATACTACCTTATTATTAAGCTCATCAGATCCGGTTTCTCTGCAAAAAATCTTAATAACTTAAGTAGAATTGCTAAATGGTTTTTGATAATAAGCTAACTTTAAATGTCAACGAAACTAAATTGACGATCTTTGGGAATATTAATAATTTTAGAAAATTTCAAAAATGTCACATTAACTTATGATAATAATTGAAAGGGCTGATCACTTCAAGTTCCTCGGTGTTTTTTTTGACAGCCACGTGTCCCGGATTCACCACATTTTGTCATCCAAAAAAATTAAACGTTGTGGCATTATTCGTTGTGTTCAATGTTATTTACCATTATGACATTCTTAAAATGCTTCCTGCTGAAACAATGGTTACGTCTCATTTTGATTACTGTAGTCCCATCTGGTCAAATTGTAACATTGAACTTAAGACAAAGATGCAAGCTTCTTGATAAGCTTGCAAGAATTCTCTTATCAGTTGATATTAGAACTCCAATCAGTGGTATGATGGATTCCTTTTGTTGGCTAAAGCTCAATGACCAATGGACTAACAATATGCTAATCTTAACTTTCAAATGTCTTACAGGTATTGCTCCAAATACCTGTCTTCGAAATTGTCTTTGACCAATTCTGTTCACAATTATACTACAAGAAGTCAAAATTCGAACACCTAAGTTGTTCCACCATTTCATTGCAATCCAGGTGTGCGCACATTTCACACAAGAGCTTCTCAGCTGCGGAACAACCTCCCTCAATATATTCGTTTGAATTTTGATTCTGTCTGTTAAACAATTTAAGAACAATGCTTATCACTTGTATCATGGCCTCCTTGGAAAGCAGTGTTATGCACTGAATGGAGCTCTCCTGAATAAAGAAAGCTTAAATATATAAATAAATAAATAAAAATAAATAAATAAAAGACAAATCTATATTAAACATGCCTGCCTAATGGGTGCTGATAAGTGGTCAGCATCTGCTGCACCAAGCAACCATAGAAAAATAAACAAGAAACCAACTTTTCCGGTTAGGATGTTGGAACGTCTGTACCATGTCGACTGGCTTATCAAACGAGTGCGATATTGAGATGATACAATGTGTGTAACATTTCTAGAAAAGCTACTATAAATAGCCAATTGGATAAAGTTTAGGCTATTGGAATTCTGTAGGGCTTATTATATTAACCAACTTGGGCCCGAGGACTGTATGGACTAGCTATAAAGTCGAGATCTTTTCGGGAATATGTTTGTGCATGTCGCAACTAGTAATAGCCTATTATTAAGCTATTGTTGGGCTATTACTCCAGGCTATTATTAGCTATTGGGCTAAAAGTAACTAGAGAAAATATAAATAGTAGTGCTGTTGCTTCTTTTTCGCATTAGTTTTTGATCTGCAGAGTTGTAGATCAGAGCATAATGACTACCATAGTTTATAATCATTAATTATGCTACTACAAACATGATCTAAAGGCTAGTTTGTATTACTGCCAGGTTTTTATAAAATCATTATGCTACCACCACATCAGAGCAGTCTTAAACTACCATTGTTGTTTATAATCATTAAGCTATCCACATGAGCTAAAAGGCTAGTTAGTTTTTGCTGTCGGTCTTGTCAGCAAAAGAGCTTTCAGTTTTTTTGGAATAAAAAATATTCCCCTTTTTGGTGGTCCTAAAAGTGGACTTTAGCGACAAAGGATTTTTTGGACATCTTTTGGGCATTTGGATTGTTATATTCTAATAAGTATTGTGTCGTCAAGGGACCTCTAGAACACGCCGCCCGTTGTCTTGATCTGCTTGACACATCTTCAGGACTTGCTCAAACAAGGAGGTTATTGTATTTACACTACTTCCCACGGATTTGTTATCGTGGAACCCGGGTGGCTATTGAACTCTTGGAGTCGAAAAACATATCATCGTTAAGGCCTTTCAAATTTTGGACATAAATCGACATATCTGAGTGGACATTTTTTTGTATCATAGAGACACTCTTTGATGTAATTGATTTATTATGGGGTGGGGGTGGGGGTGCGCATTGGGGTTTAAGATTCTAAATTCTTGAACTAATCTTTAAAATTTATCAACCAAAATAAAAATTGTGTGATTAAGTACATAAAATTCAGATCATTTAGAGCGCAACAAGTCTCTTTGGTTTGTGTTAAAGGTATTTTCTGACTTGGCGCCCCTGGAGATGGTCCAATTTATTTTATTTTTTTATACACTGTTTTCATTAAGCAAAGGGCACAAACTGGAGAACTATCACTCTGGAAAACCAAGTATACTGCTACTAAAATGTCTTTTTTATCTTCTCTTTCAACTTCTTTCAAAATCATACGGCAAACCGTAAATATGGTAAATTTACTCCTTTTTCCAATCACTTAAAACGCTTAAAATATGATTTTCACTCATTTTTTTCATAATAATAATGAAAACTATTTATTAAGCGCCACATATCCACCTACAAGTGCTCAAGGGCCGATAGAAACAGAAAATACATAACGACTAGGCAAATAATGGAATACACATGTGGAACAAGGCTCTACCAAAATTATGTAACATACATATTACCTCATAAAAAAACATGTAACTTAAATATTTATTTAAAAATAATTTTCTTAACAATGACATATACATTGAAATATCAAAGCAAATACTGATTAAACGCAATATAAAAGTCATCTTACCGTTAGAGAATAATACAATACATAATATACATCAAAGATGCTTAAAATAAAAGCCTCATTAAAAAGATTCTTTTTTTAGATTTTTCTTAATTTGTTCAAGGGTATTATGAACGTTTTAATATGAAGAGGAAGATTGTTCCAAATCTGAGGTGCTGCACAAGAAAGACAGACCTATCGCCCCAAGAATGATATGACCGAGTTCAATCAAACTTAATTTTATAGCAAACGTAAAAAACACAGGAGGGTTGTAAATTTTGTAATAAATCATCATGTAGGGAGGATCCAATGCCATTGAGAGAAAGCCTAATCTTGAATATAATTCTAATAGTTTTATTGGAAGTCCAGTGCAAATCCGAAAGAATTGGAGAAATATGATTATGGTTTTCTAGACAATGATATAACCCGGGCAGCAGAATTTTGAACCCGCTTGGAGACTCTTTATTTTGAACTTGTGGGAAGAGTGATTTATTTGATTATTTGAACTTGTGGGAGACTGATTAACCCCTAATCTAAACGAGAAGTGCAACTGGAGTGCATGATTTGCTCAGCTGATTGGGAATTTAAATATTTCCTAAGTTTTCCCCATTTTGCGAATGTTGGATAAGAGATGGTGGAGCTACGACAATGTTGGAAACATGAGGGATGAGCGCCATTTGAAGATCAAAATTGAACCAAGATTGCGAGCCTTGTTGACCAGAAGTAAATTTTTGGGGAATCACCACTATTCACATGATGATAGACAATTTAGATATGTTGTGGAGAAACTATTAACAGAATTAAGTTTTTATCATCATTAAGCTTAAAAATTGTCATGGCATCCAAGAGCGAATTTCAGAAAAAGATTCAAATAACGTCCTAATACCCTGTCAGCAGCATGGTTTGAGACGGTTTAAAGAAGAAAAATATACTTGTGTAAAGCTCAGCATACACATGTAGGCAGGTTTGTGTTTTACCCTGATGTCGTGGACAGGGTTCCGTTATAAAGGTAAACCACAATGGCCCAAGGACGAGTTAGAAAATTCTGATCTAATCGTGTCCACACGTGTATTATTATACCGGTATTAACTAAGTCCGACGGAATTAAAAAACAAACACTAATTCCCCTCACGCCTAATTGTACCCCCTTGTAATCGTTCTACCTGCGGTCGAACATAATCACTTAATACCGGACCTAAATTGATCGGTTTTAAGTGTTGGATATAAATTTGCCGTGTTTCGTGTTTTCTGTTTTTCTGTTTCTAGTAGATATAATGGCAAAACGCTCCTTGGTGGAGCCAAACACGCAGGGATGATGTGCGCATGAATGGAGTATGTTAATCTTGACGCATGTGATTTAAGACACAGGAAACTTGAAAGTTGATAGGATCTGTACTTGTATTATTGAGTATGGGCAGGCTGTTCCAGTCCCCTACTGTCCTAGGGAATGTAACTAAATTTGTAGCAGTCTTTATTATCCTTATTAATTGGTTAAGCCATCCGGGTGAGTGGTGCCGCGATTGACGCAGGTTGGTGGCTGAAGCAACATCCCCTATGCCCTGGCCTTGTTTACTATATTTCCTCTGGTAGCTTGTTCTCCTTTGCTGAACGAGTATCCCGCAGTCTAGGTCCGGGAATTTCTTAATTTTATTTCTTTCTTTCTTTTTTCAATTTCTTTCATTTTTTCCCAACCTGCAGCCCGTTTTTGGACTTTTTCAACTTTCTGTATGAGTTCGTTTTGGTAATGATCCCAGCACTGAGTTGGAGTACTCCGAGAAGTGTCTGACAAGACTAATTAGGCTGTGCTTTTTTATGGGTTTGGCACAAGGTAAAGATTTGCGACGGTAAGAAAACCCAGAGTGCGGTATAGCCGAGGCTGTACCTATGTTGTTCATATGTGGTTCCCATGATAAATTGGGTTTGAGATATAACCCAAGATAACTTGTTGTTTGGTTCTCAAGCAACATGACCTCCCAAGAGTAAAGTGGGGAATATTTTTGGATTTGCGACTGTGGGGTAAGTCGCATGGTGACACATTTTTTAACATTACATGACATTTGCCCGTCCTCCTGCCCTGCATTTCTGCTGAAGTATTCCGTCCTTCTTGTAGAGGCGTGATTCAAGATCATTTGATGTCTGGCGGTAACGACACAATCGGGTCCGCGCATAAACGGCCTTGGGATGAAGGTTGTCCGGGATGGGGGTCATTAATATATGCCAAAAAGAGTAGGGGACCAAGCACCGTGCCTTGGGGTACCCAGAAACAAACATCTGCCCACGCCGAGTGCTCACCACCGACAACGACTCCTTCCTGGCTCACGGTGCTTAAGAAAATTAGAGATCCAAGTCAAGAGGTTATTATTGTACCCATAAATTGAAGTTTAAGCAAAAGCCGGTTGTGGGGGACAGTGTCGAAGGCTTTTGAAAAGACAGTCACAATAATGATATAATCAGTTTGAGATTTATTGTTGAGGGAACGTGCCAGGTATCATTTCGGGTAAGAATGAGTGGGATTCACATGAGTGTTTGTTTCTAAAACCATGTTGGCTTATTCGGAAAGGATGGAATAATTGTCAAAGTGATCCATAATTTGGGAATGGTATGATGTGTTTCAAAGGTTTTCCAACGTGTGGCCCGCGTTAGACTCTCTCGGACCTAACTTGGCTTAAGTCCTACGATTTAATGCCGAAAAGCAGCAGGTTTAAGTCCGGTCGTAATCTTTAAACCGGTGTGAAAAGCAGATTAGTGCCGTGGGAACCATAGTCCGGGGCTCCATAAACTATAACGGAATAAAGCGGTGAACTAATGTGTTTAAAGAGTCAAAACTGAATCGATTGCCCTATGGTTCACCATTGCTCCCGGACTATGAGTACGCGGACAATGGTTACTTCTACACCTGTATTAGTAAAGTACGTGTGGACGGCGTTCTCTATCGGACCTAACGGTGGCATTTTTTTTTCGGTGTTTTCTGAAGTAAACCGAAAGCCAGTGGTGTTAGTCCGGGTGGGTCGAATTGGGCGACTCTGGCAACCCTTGGAAATATGGGGAGGACATTTTGAAGGCAAGGGAGAAAAATGGGGGGGCCAAGGAAAAGGGAGGAACGAGTAAAGAGAAGAGGAGAGCCAGGGAGAATTGGGTGTGGATGTTATGATATACACATGCAGAAGCTGCACCCCGTCTCATCATTTTGCGACTCAAAGAAATAATCAAGCCGGCAAGCGAAGCGAGTACATTAAACGTTTCACCAAATCCTCATATTGTTTCCAAAATCCTGGATAAACCGCCACTGATTCCGGGGGAAAATAATCTTTGCCCATCCATAGCAAGGGAGACATCTACAGGTCCCTGGCCAAACTTGAATAAGGTCCAATTACGCGTTTACCCCCCTGATGGAAAGCCAGCTCGTCATCTGCATTGTTTCGAACACGACCCTCTATACATGGATAGCCGTCTCGCACGTAATTGAATAGTCGGCGACTGAAACACCGGAAATTCCCCAGCGCCCATTTTGTGGCGGGCCAGACATGAGAGGGTCACCCCGTACTGGGTCAAGCAAAATCAATGCCACTTGTGAATATTGCTTGTATTTGAAAGAAAAATCTTACTATTTATTAAAAATTGTGTGGTAGTAGCATCGACAAATTATGCCAACAGTTAAGTGTGCTGCGTATAATTCCGGCCAATGGCGGCGATATAGAACACCTGGAATGCTGGGGGGATTAACATTACTGTGGTACAATTTGGAGTGCAATTTGTTGCAGTATACAAATATTAATTGATTAAGGGTTTGAAACAAATAAATTTCTGCAAAACGAAAAAAATGGTGTTATATTATTGTGTGAAGATTGACAGGAATAAAGCTTACAATATTAGTGCATTTTTACGTATTTATGGCAAACATAATCTTCATGCTGCATGCGAATTCTCCAGCAATTTCACTTAGTAAATTTGTCCCCTCCCCCTCCCCTCCCCTCCCTCGTCCTCCCCTCCCCTTTCCTCCCCTTCCTTCTCTCTCTCACCCTCCCCTCCCCCCATCCCCTCTCTACCCCCTCCTCTAATCCTGCCCTCCCCTCCCTTCCCCTCGCGATCCTTCCTACCTCCCCTTCCCCCTCCCCCTCCTCGTCTCGCCTTCCCCTCCCCTTCCCTCTCCCTTTTCCTTTCCCTTCCCCCTCACCCGTCCATCCTCTCCATCAACTACTTCTCCTTGTTCCCCTTCGGTCCCCTCCCCTTCCCCATCCCCTCACGCCCCCCCCCCGTCCCCTACCCTTCCACGCGTCCCTTCCCCTCCGCTTTTTCCCTCCCCTTCTATCTCCCTTCCTTCTTCCTTCCTTTCCCCCCTCCTTTGTTATTTTTTATTTATTTATTCATCTAATAAAGGTAAGTTGGAATTTATTTCCTTTATCCATTCATTAATTCTTTCATTCATGAATTCATTCAAGCGTTTATATTTATATGCATTTATCTTATGTTATAACATGCTCTGTACTTATTCACTGTAGTATTTATTATTTCACCTTTCCATTCATTTGTTGCTTTGCATTTTCAGAAATTCTCCTTATTTTTTCACAATTCTGTTCTGCAGGTAATTTTTTTGCATATTTTATGCAATACGTTTAGTTCCCATTCCCCCCTCCTCATTCCCCTCCCCCTTCAACACCTTCCCGTCCCCGGCTCCCATCGCCATTGCCCCTGTCCTCATCCCCCTCCCCCCAATTCCCCTGTTCATCCCCGCGTCCCTCCCCTCCCCCTCCCTCCACCCCCGATCCCCTTCCCCCCTCTCACCTCCTCATCCCTCTCACCCTGGTCTCCCTCCCCTTCCCTTCACCCCCCTCCCACCCCAAAATTAAAAAAAAAATCCCCCTCCCCCTCCCCTTCCCTCCCCTCCCCGCCCTCCCCTCCTCTCCCTTTCCACCCCCCTCCCCCTCCCCCCTCTCCTCCCTCCCTCTCTCTCCCGCCTTTTTCTCTTCCTCACACCCTTTTTGCATTTACTTACCATATTAAACTGGTCATGGTTGTTTTATGTTCCTGTGCATGAGTAAAACATAATTCGATTAGTAAAGATGTTTTCACATGTTTCTTTCAATTTAAAAATCATTTTTCTAACCTTCTTTGGGTGAAAGTTTATTATTAACTCCGAAGCCAGTTGCCCTGGAACCACTTACGCAGCTAGACCGGTATTAAGCTTATCCTGAAAAAAGACTTAAAGTTATGTCGGGATCTAAGCGCTAATACCGTTTATACGGTACGCGCCCCACACGACCAAATTTAAGTACCGCTAGTAATACCGACAGGTTTAAATCCGATCAGTGACGCGTCCACCCCACGGCAACTTTAAGTCCGACCGTTAATACCGCACCAGAGTTAATACCGGTATTAAGTGACTTAAAGACACCTATCCCACGTGTTTGAAAATATTTTGAAATTTGCAGGAATAGCTTCAAGTGAAGGGTAAGTCTGTAAATTCCTCATAAGTCACCTTTCCAGCTGTAGAATTGACAGAACAGGAAGAAAACGGCAGTGTTCAAGATACGATTCTCCATGCAAATTATCGTGTTGTAGTAATTGTCCGTTCGGACAGTAATGACTAAAATCCCTCCGATTCTGTCCTTATTAGGTGTTCTGCTTCTTGTCTTATCAATTTGCAGGGTATGTTAGGATACCCTGTACTTTTTTGCATACATGCAAAAATCTAATTTTTTGATGATTTTTTTAATTTCGATTTGCTGATTTAGCAAATCACTGAATAAGTGTCTTTAAGTCCGACGTGTTGGACACGACTTATGTAAGATATTAATTTACAGAAAATAAGCTGTTGAATCCCCATGTCCATTTGCCTTTGTACGTTGTACTTCGACGCCAACACAAAAATAATAACAAACATGGAAAAAAAAAAAAAATTGAAAATATAAATACAATTTTTCGATTTTTTTTAAATTTGTTTTTATTTTTTTTTTTAGAATTTTTGTTTCATTTTTTTTTAGATTTTTTTAAACAAATTTTTTACCAAATTTGTTTAATTTTTTTTTTATCAATTTAATTTTTTTTTTTTAATGTTTTCTTAAAATTTTTTTTTTAAGAATTTATTTTTTTTTTTTTTGGTTTTTTTTTAAAGATTTTTTTTTGAATTTTTTTTTTTAGAAATTTTGTTTTTTTTTTTTTTTTTTTATAATTTTTTTTTGTTCACTATGGATTTTTTTTTTGGCGTCATTGGTACGTGCGTGTGTGAACAAAAATTGGAATGTGAGGGACAATAAATTTTCGCTATATAAATGGCTGGGGATTACAATCCGAAAACCATTCGCACGGATGAGACGAAGGTTCGCTGTTGTGTTCTGGCCTGCTTTATGTAGCCATGGCCATGGCCCGGGCCGTGCATGGGGCATGGCATAACTCCTATGATTTACATATGCTCATTTCACCGCAAGGACACGTTCAGTGTTGTACTTGTTACCTGCTTAACAGAAACTGACCTTGTTTGTCTGGGTACCATACTCATACCCAAAAACCAGGGGGTTGTATTTTCTAATACATTTGTGAATGAAGCTACTGAACTGTGTGCCAAGGGAATTGAATTTTACTAGCTCATAGTGCTGTGCTATGGGCCGTATTTCATGTATTAGGCTACTGCCTTCGCATAATACACCTAACTTCGTGCATATTCGTCTCAGATTAGACTGTTCACACAAAAATGTGATCATTTTGCTGTTTGTTGGGGATTGGGGGCGATGAAATGGAAGCTGCAGTATCCTTATTTTGACGCCTCTTTTGAACCGTCACAATTTTACCCCCTATCTTACTGAAAAAGCTGACTTCTTTCTTTCTCAATAGTCTGTGTGAAACGATTGGTTCATAAGCGCACCCCCTCACGCTCCTTTAACCTTCTTACCCCCCCCCCCCAATTCTAACCTATTTTCCTTTCTTTTCCCTTTTCTTTTCCTCCCCCAAAAAGAAATTCCTTTTTTCTAGACGGGTTATAATACAACTTGTTATTGTTGATCCTACTTCTGTTTCATAACCCCCCCCTTGCATTTAGTAACAGTGCTTGGTCCAGGGAACGGGTGGTATTCCGTGGTATAATAGGAGCAGTGGCAGGGAGGGCGAGTGCTCCCCAGCTCAGAACCCCTTGCCCAATGCCCCCTCCGCCTCCAATAAACTGACCGTTATACAGTGTCTATGGAAAAGCCCCAAATTTGCCCCAATTTTCCCCCGTCAGAAAATGCATCTGCGGCCCCTATCTGCCCCCACCTCATTTGAAAGGTCCCTTGAACAGGACTAAATTTCTATGGCTTTTATTTATTGCAAGTTCATCCTTGCGGTCATTTTAAAGCGAAAAAAATGGCGGTACCACTAGGGGTTCCGTCAAAGTCGGAAGGTGTGTTGTTTGGTGGTGGGGGGGGGTTGCCGCCTGCTTAGACCTTATGGTGTAAACTGGCCAAAATGGTACTTATGTTATTATGATGCTACTATAGCAAATACTGACCATATTTGGTATATCAATTCTTATTTTTTAGATTATTGTGTGTATTACTTTCATATATACCACCTCACAGTTTTGATGACGTCTCTATGACTCATATAAAACGTTATATGTTGTAACTTATTTGAAGACCAGGACATGTGTACTACACATGATCAGACCAAACAAGATGATGTTTGGTCCCTTATTTACGAAAAAAATCGGGTGGGTTTGTTACCCCCCCCCCCCCACCACCCCCCCCCCCCGGACGGTCGAATTTGTAGAAAAAAACCGTTGGTGACGAAGTCGTACTACACAAGAAAGGTTTCTTTATAAAGATTATTGCCCAGTAGAGGGCCCCTATGAAATTAGTATAACTAACATCAATATCCGCCGGGTTTTTGTGAAAATCTCTATTGCTGCATATGCAGCCATCTTCCTAGATCTTGGGTTGATTCAACCTGCCATATAACCCCCATATAATCATACATATTAACATCAGATTAACTATGGAAATGTTTGGGTCTATATATTGTCATCTATATATCTGGGGCGCAATTACTTTAATGCTTTAGGAGTTACCTGGACAAAATGGATGTGATTAAAAAACATTTAATTAATTATCCAATATTCCCTTGTTAAAGTGTCCCTGTTGGTGAATTTGAAATAAAGTCTATATTTGATTTTGTTTTTTCGGGGGAAAATAAAGGAATTGGCACCTTGAATATGTTTGTTCCCTAATATTAAAAAAGAAAAGAAAGGGTACGTATGGTATAACAACAATTGGTTTTTTGCACCACCTGTTTATATTGATCCAGTGTACTGATACTTGTGCAGTGCACACCATCAGAGCACGCCGCCCCTGACCCGCCACTACCTCGCGCCACATTAATACACAGTTTTCTTTTTTCAGTGAGTTGGGGGACAATGACGTCACGGTTGGCCAAACAAGACATTCACAAAAGCTTTACTTTTTCTGTGAAGAACATTGGCTTAGGAAAATTTTTCAGATTGGGGCCCCGCGGCCTTTCGCGAAAGGGCGGAGTCGCTGAACAGGATGTTTCTGGGGGGGGGAAACTTTGGAATTTGAATGTTTTGGTTTAATGTTTAAAATTAAAGGGGGGGTGGGTTCAGGGTATCGAGCCACCCCCCCGCAATCAAATTAGTGGGGGCCAAGCCCCCGTTTCCTAAGCCCAATCCACAACAAACAGCAAATGATCCAATTTAAGTCTAATTTTTGTGTGAGTTCGCGTCTTATCGTGTCCAAACCACCCAGTGCATCCAATATAAATCCAGCCATAGATATGTGTAGGCTACAGGCTACAGCAGCGTATGGCTGCGTCCTTTCCTCAAGGTTATTTTCTGTGCATTGTTGCTATAGGGCAGACAAAGACATGTTCTATTGCCTGTGAAGTGTCCTGTTCGCTTCCAGGTGCCCCACTTCTGCAAGGAAACTCAGCTCGGCGGGGCCAATTGTTGTGGGGTAGCCCTAATGATGCGCAAGTATGCATGCAACACGGCAGTTCTAAAAGCAGAACAAAACAGAAGACTCGTCTCCGGCCATTAACTCTCCTCCCGTGGCTGGTTCCCCTTATTTGTATCCCCAGCCTATTTATATAGCGAAATTTTTATTTTCACTTCCATTTTTTTTTTTTTTTTTAAATCCGTAACGAACGACGCCAAAAAAAAAAAAATCCAAAGTGAAAAAAAAAAATTCCAACGAAGAAAAAAAAATCTGCGGAGAAAAATTCTTAAAAAAAATTCAATCAAAAAAAAAAAAATAAAATTCTAAAAAAAAATTTCTAAAAAAAAAAATTCTAAAAAAAATAAGAATTCTAAAAAAAATTTCTAAAAAAAAAATTTACAAAAAACAAATCGAAAAAAAAATCCAATTTAAAAAAAAATCAAATTAATTTTTTTTTTTTTTTTAATTTGCATTTTTAATTTTTTTTAAATTTTATTTAAGTTTTTTTGGCGTCAGATGGTACACAAACCGTACTTTTGTGTTAGGCTTATCCTAAACTACCCGTAATCACTTTCATTGCAGGTCATGGAGCCGCACAAGTTCAACCAAAATTAGACTATAATTTGTTGGAAGACACGTTTACCTGCAAATAATCAAATTATGCATAAATTTGGAGCAACGAACGGCTTCGAGTTGATTGCGCTCCGGCCGTGTGTTGGAAGGCTTTATATGGACATTTTAACAGAGTTAACGATTTACAATAATTATCTTGGGTAGAGATGAATACAATAAACCGATAAAGTTCTACCAAAATTTAAACAGCCTTGTGGCAATGATTTTACTGAATGGTAAGGACTATACGAATACTACAAAGGCTAAGGGGAAACTTTTTCCGAGGTACTACTTGCCTACGGGCCTCTCACGTAGGGTGAGGGATTATCGTCCCTCGTTGCCAGTACCAAGATATGACTCTGGGGCGAGGTTGTCGTGAAACAGGCAGGACTATTTAACTATAGTCTAGTCATGAGAAAATCATCAGTGATGTACTTAAAAGTCGTTTAAATAAACCTGTCAGCCGGAACTCGAAACTGCAAATAACTGTAAAAGGGACTCAAGGTGGGCAAATACTGTAAAAAACCCTCGTTTTAACTGCCAGTCAAAACCGACGTTATTTTACTGAACAGTTTTAACAGTGCAGAAAGAACAGTATTTAGCTGCTTAAATACCCATGCTATGTTTATATACAAGGAACAGTGGAATTTGATTCACTTTGAAGCAAATCGGACCATTATAATTTATACCCCCGGTATTAAACCATTATTTGTTCATAGCTATTGAACGCAAGTCTTACAGATTAGGTAAACTATACATTTTCGTATTCGCGTGGGACATAACAATATGTTGGCATCATTTAACACAATTCAATTTTTTGTAACTCACCCTGTACAAATCAGGCCCTTATGTTGTAAGCACACCTCTTTTCCTCATTCCAATGGGATTTTCAGTTTGGCAAGATATTGCATTAATTATAATTATAAAATATACGGGGTATATAAAGGTAATGAAGTGAGCGTTCACAGTCGCAATTATCAATGTCACTGATCCCGCAATTCAGCGCGGATTCCCGGGAGGGGGCGGAGGGGGCTCGCGCCTCCCGGTCATTCTGCAAAATTTTGCAAAATCGCCAATTTTTGGACAAGTTTCAAGCCTTCATGTCGCCCCCCCCCCCCCATATTTGGCTGTGGACAGGACCTGGCCTGAATGATCTTCCTGCATCCTACATTGGGCTGCGGTTAAAGATAGAATAATTGTCAAATATTTTGTTGTTGTTTAAGTGTATTAAGAATGTCGCTCCTCTCTATTTGGAGCAATCTTCTTACTTTTGTTCGTGGACACTGTAACGGCTGAAAACAGGGCACAGACTACACTCCTCGGCTGATACCACAAGGTTCGGCGTTCCTCGTTCTCGGAAGCGAGCTGGCGACTCTTCTTTTGCTGTTGCTGACCCCAGGCTCTGGAATGAGCTACCTGGTTTAAGCTGAGGGAAGGCAGTTTCGGTGCCCTTTTCAAACTTGCTGAAGACTTTTCTTCCAGTGTTGATTATGTTGCGGTTTCTGTTTCTCACGTGCTGTTTTGTTGCAATATTTTTGGCCAATCTCCTGTTAGGCGCTGTGATCTTTTGTAGAGCTCATATTAAATGCCAGTAATTATTATTATTGATTTATTAAAGGTACTAATTTATTGTGAACTGGCATAGTAAAATTTTCACACAAAATCTCACCCAATTAATCCTGATGTGTAAATGAAAGGGTTTTCAACACTACTCTGTAATCCAGGTATAGAAACAATCTATGTCCAATAGGTGGACTAAATCTTAGCAATCTCTTATAGACTGTACCTCCCCAGTCATAACTAATATCCTTTCCTACCCCAATATTCCCTAGTATTTTTTTGTTGTATATACTATATATGGCGGTCCAAAATGCAATTTTTGACCTAAAAATCGACTAAAATCGTGGTATTTTAACATGAATTTTTAGCCATCTTGATGTTTCCAGCTGTTGTAAAAGATAATCGGTGGCTATATATAATTTAGTAATGTTATATGGCCTCCCTTTTTCTGATTAAAAAAAAAAAAGATAGTTTAATTTGATTTTCCTCAATGTTATTTGAGAAAGATTCCTCCCGGGTAAAAGTACTTTTGTTTATGATAACAAAGAAAGCAGGGGATTCCCCTAGTGTTGTTTTTGTGCAAGGTGTCACCTGTTTTGCCCCCAGGGGAGCAATGGGGATTCCCAAGATGTAAACTTAGAAACTGAACGCCCGGGGGGGGGGGGGGGGCACTTGTCATTGACACGGGGTATCATCCGTGTCCCAAGCCATTTTCAAAAGCACCCTAAATACGTATTTTCGAAGCTTGTATTTTCACCCCTAAACACTTATAGGTAGCACAATTAGCGACCCTAAACAAGTACTTGCTGGAATTTTACACCCCTAAACAAGTTCAGTAGCGCAATTATACCCTAAACAAGATTTTTTGTCTTTCTCCGATACCCTAAGCAAGTAATTGATGGCACTTATTACCCTTAATAAGTAAAAACCCAGAAACCATTTTTCTTTTTCAACTTATGAGTACCAATATTACGATATACCTTCAGTGTATTTTTGCACAACACAGACTATAGGTCTATACAGGCGTGTCTGACCTTGGTGTTAAATCCGAAAATATCTGGAGAAAGTTTATTTTCCATCATGCAATATATACATGTATGGAGGAAGGGTATCAACAGGGAAATCAATTTTGAGCCAGGGGCGGTATCCCGTATAAAAAAGTTCTCATCAGGACGGGGACATGACTAGTAGAGAAAAGTCTTCTACTTTATACGGGGGGGGGGGGGGGGTAACGGAAGGGTGGGTAAACGGGACTACGGGTGCCCCCCTTACAATTTTCACATTTACACAAGGACGTTTTTACGCGAAATGTGTAAGTGGTTCATATACCCCCAAAAAAGTTTTTTTTAGACATGTTTTCTCATTAGTAATTGGAAATTTTATTACACTCTATTGCATATCAGTGAAAAGCTCAGTTTTTTCTCTGTACATGACACCAAATGGTAAGAATTGATTACTTCATGGTTGAGTGACATTCCTTTGAATACTGTGAGGTCTGAAGTAGAAAGTGCCAAATTTTCAGTCCCTGTTTTCTCAATTTAGGGTTGCTTAAAATTAAGAGGATGAGGTTTAAACGAAATGTGCCCAATTTGAATGAGTATTTTCATAATGGCAGGCTACTGATTTTTTTCACCCTTTCATTCTCAAGTTACTCATTGACGATCCTAGCATGGTACGGATGAGCACTTATGTTCAGGAGAACTGCATATCGTCCCAGATTGAGGACTTTAAGAGATGGCAACGGCCTTGGAATATTGTCCCCGAAACGACTAGCATTGGGTTTGCCATTTCAATAACAACAAAACAAGTTTTGTCCTTCCCAGGCTAGCCTTCCACCAAAAGCTGTTGATCTTCCAATGCAACAAACAGGGAACTTCACCACGTTTCCTCTAAACTTTATAACTCTACCATCCACTTCAAAGACCAAATCTGCATTCATCTGAAAACATGAATTTCTTTCACCATGTACATTCCACTACCGTGTTGCCGGCACCACCTTAACCGGGCCCGACGTTGAAGGTCTGTCATTTCTGGCTTCTTAGTCACGTTACCATGCTCCCAGATTGGACTTGTGTCAATACTACCCCACAAACCGTGCCGTAAATTAATTTCTGGAAGACAATCTCCATTCCGAATAGCAGAGAGTAATAAACCTGTCTTTCCGGGGTGTTGCCACCCGGGGACAACCTCTTCTGGTTCTCACCTTCCCCATTACCCATTTGTCAACGACAAATTTTGTTTTCCATTGTTGATACAACGCACTAGGGCTTACCCACCCTTGATTTACCAAAACTATTTGCTGGGATATGCCAGCTTCAAATTAGCCCCATGGCACGACCTTCAGTCACATCTAATCTCGTGTCAGGAGAGATACTAAATGACCACTCTTTGACATTTTCCTATTCAAGACCCTCGTTAAAGCAACCAATCCTCTTAAGCGGTGTAACTCTTACACTGAGGGTATTGAATTTGGCACTTTCTTTTTCAGACCTACCAGTCTCCCAATGAGTGTCCCTCAAACCATGCGAAGAAATCAATTCTTATTATTTTGGTGTCAATTGTACAGAGGAATACCTAGCTTTGCACTGATACTTTTTTTTGTAGGAGTTTAGGTATGATTAAATGGACTTATTACCAAGTACCCCAGATTAATGGATTAATATTGGTGTTGCTATTCAGCATATGTACCACGTGTCACGCTTATCAATTTATGTAAGCCTATTATTGCGTCTAAAAGTAAATATGTCCGCTCATAAGTAAGGTTTTACTTGACCTAATCGTATAAATATGGAAGTGTTTCATGGAGATGTTCGCATATTTGAAGTATTTTAGTTTGTCAGAACATTTTTCTGATTGTCAAATGATCGTGATATCCGCGTTTTAGAAAACGATATTTTCGGCACTGACTTCCGCATTGCATCTACAGATAAATCTGCCATTTCCCTATCGGCATTTTCCCAGCCAATCCGCGCTGAAAATTGACGAATCCGCGCAATCAAATGCACCCAAATTAAGTCCCATTGTTATTTTTTGAGAAAATCGCAAACCTAGAATTGATTGACATTTAAATAAATTATTAGTTTAATTGCTAAAATTTGTCCGTTTTCATGCGTAAAATTTATAGAACAATATTGGTAGTGACGACCAGGCAAATCACAAAGGAGTCGTGCAATTTCTCAAACCAAGAAAAGCCGCATTCCTCACTAAAAACAATCAGGTGTAAGGGGGGGATGATTTCTTTACCAGCGCGTAGCGCGAAATTTTTAAACTTAGGGATTGAAGCCCTGTGTAGAAGTAAGCCATTGTCCGGCGTACTCAATAGTCCGGGAACAATGTTGAACAATAGGGCAAATCGATTCATTTGACTCTTTAGCACATTTAAAAAAAAAGTTTTCACACGCTTTATATTCCGTTATATTCGTCCTATGGAGCCCGGACTATGGCTCCTACCGGACTATATCGGCTTTCAAACCGGGTTTGAAGGCAAAAACAGACTTCCGGAACAGATTCTTTTATATTTCTGTATGCTGAAAATGAATATGGACCCTAAAATGCGTACAGCATCATTTAGAAAAATATACCCTTTTTCTGATTTTGGGTGTATTTTTAGACCCTTTTCAGTTTACCGTATGTAACTTTCCTGATCCTCTTTAAAAAATCACCCTTTTTACGTGGATTCTTTACACGGATGATACCCCCTTGTCCTTGAGACTGGCCCCCACCGGGAACTGAGTCCAACTTGTTTATGCTTTAACACAAGTGCCAAGGGGGGGGGGGGTTTCTTAGGGACCCTCCAAATTTTTGTTTTCCCCGTCGCTGGCCGCTTTACGCGTTGGGTTTTTCCGCGCTGAACTTTTTTGTAATTGTCAGACTTTTAAATGCGCTCCTTTTTTCATACAAAGCAAAAAATTAAAATCGGCCAGCCGTTAATGAGTTAATTAGTGAGGTGGTCCCTGGAACCCCCCCCCCCCCGGGCATAACGGAATCATTTGGAACTATTTTTAAAGTATAGACGATACTTTAGGGTAAAATTATTAGTAACATTTAAAAATTAACCCTTTATGTGCTGAAAACAAACAATTTTCAACATGTACGTTGCCAAACCGTTACTGTAGCAAATCTATGGGAACATGACGTATGTATTTTGGCAACCCCCGGTAAAAAAATTTTTTATTACAGGATTCCCACTAAAACTGCGGTTTTTGGGGGATTATAAGTATTTGGGTCTTCTAGAGGAGATATCAACATAAAAAAGTTTCAAAAAGTTTGATGTAAGCGCAAGGCTCATTTGAATTTTCCTCCGCTCTTTTTGCCCCCTTTTTCGCGTGTTTTGAAAACAATGTTTTGCCCCTAATTTGCAACCGCAATTACAAATTTCAACTTTTTATTGCACACATATTGGGTTGTCGTATCACATGTGGTATAACTTTTCGTACAAAAATTCCCATCGGGAAAGTGTTTCCTCCCTTGGGGGGGGGTTCCCAGGGAACCCCGCCTTGGGGCATCACGGGAGTGAAAACAACCTCCTTGGTCATTAATTGTTAAAGGCTGACTCAGAGATTTTCCGATGAGGTGCAGCACTCATTTTTTCCAACAAATCGTGTTTTTTGCATAACTTATTGCTTGTCCATATACTACTAGCTTGTTAAATACTAGAAGCTAAAATCGAAGTCCTTCAATAAGAAAATCACAACTTTTGTTAAATACAATTCCGGATCGGAATTTTGTTATACAACGGTATCCTATTGCCAACTTTATGCTGTGTATAAATGTTTACTACTGCATTAAAACGAAAAATCTGATTAATCTCTAACTTTGGAATTAAGCATTGCAGGTGACTATCTTTATAGTTCTAGATGACTATTCGTAATTACTACACAAACTGATATTTCCAAATATCTTGATCGCCTATATAAGTCATCACCATATAACATGACCGGCAGGAAGTCCCCATGAGTTTAGAAATGTGAAATGATGCAAATCATATGATGTAAATATTTGGTGAATCTGATTTGGGGGAACCGTGGCATAGGTTATGTTTATGCATGATGCTGTGGTAATAGCTATTTTAGGACTTAGGAACTTTGTGAAATGATGGTATAAAGCAGAGTTGCAAAAGTTTTGATTCAGTTGTAATCAAGAGCTATACAGTATAGTTATAGCTAGTTTTAATCTACAATAATGGTAGATTTGTGTTATACATAGTGCCATGATTTATAATACTTTGGAGACCGCCGGAGCTTAAAAGCTAATTAAACTGTTTGCCGTCGTCTTTTAAGCCAAAAGAGCTTTAGTTTTGGAATCAAAAGGCGATTCCAGTTTGTGGTTCTATATGATGAGGACATTAGCGACAGACTGATGGTGGTAGAATACCTGGATTGTATTGCAGAATATTAGTGTCGTCGAGGGAAAACCCCGTCGTCTTGAACTGCTGGACAAAATTAACTTCAAGTCTCAGAAGATTCGCATGGAATATACCATGGATATTTATGTGAACTGTCATTTTGGAGTCTTCGCTGTGAAGACATATCATCGTTGAACTGCAACGCTTTCAACACAGGACACTAGAGAACTCTTAAGTATAAAATTGTGTGTAATTTTAATATATGTATATTGTTTTTGAACATACCAAATTCTTGAACCAAACCAATTAAAATCATTAAATCTGTTATATTATAAAATTCGGATCACTTGTGCACAAGGCTCATTTATTTGTGTTTGAAAGGTATTTCTGACCTTTGACGTCTACGAGACGTCATAACAGAATTAAATAATTGTAATACCACCATATTTAGAGAACGAAATAATTCCCAACAATACAGTTAAAATAATACATTACTGTAATTAACCTATATATCAGCCATTTTTATTTTTAGCCGCCATTTTGAGAACAATGATAGCCCTATATGCTTTTTTGTAGTAGCTCAACAATACGTTAACAATGCATTAGTTATATTACGATAATATCCTTGAGCGTTTGTGGTGGCCATTTTGAATTCTTTCCATAATTTGAAATTTCACTTTGTCAAATGCAAAGAGCAATGTGTTTGTAAAATAAAATGGGAAATTAGGAGTTTTGTGTGAATTTCTCAACGAAAAAAAAAACCGGTTTTAGTCATATTTTAGTAAGACTTTGTATTTTGGCCGCCATGTTGTTTTTAAGTAAAAAATCAGGGTGGCCCAAAAGCTTATTTTGAAGAATACAGTATATACAACAAAAATACTAGTGAATATGTGGGAGGAAAGTAGATTAGTTATGACCTGGGATGTACCTGTCTATTACAAACAATGGGAAGATCTTGTTTTCTTGCTCTGTAACAGGTGAATTGGTGTTTGGATTTGTCATATCGGTTGGCACATTGGTATAAATAGATTCATTGATTAGTCCGTAGTTGAAATAATCAAGAAAATGTAACATTAAGGTGACAAAGGCATCATGATATTGTACATTCTCACAAACACAAGTTTAATGTGTGTAATTCACATAGGAATAGAGAAAAAAGGGGTGTACAGTGTACTTACAAAACCTGCCAATGTAGCATATTTTTCAGTCGATTTCTTTCATTTTTTCAACACATGAAAGTATATTGGATGTGTTTTATAAAAACAACAAATCTATGATATAGTGATTGCATTAAGGTCAAGTTCATCTTTAATCCTTGCACAATTTTTTTTTATTCACGTAGTATATGAATATTGGGCGTAAATAACGGACAATTTTACTCGGTCTCCCAATGCAAAATAAGAGCAATATATATTTCACTATTTTGGAGTGACTTTCTCTTTTGGGGTAAGTTTACGAATGTTACAATTTTTGGATTATTTGAATCACTCTTTTACTTTTAGACAGAAGGTGGACGAGGAAACACTGCATGCAAAATATTTCTTGAATTATGTGATATCAGCATTTTTAAATCTTAAAAAAACCTACACATTTCAATTCTTAGCATTGTAGTTTTTATAATTATAATCATTTAAATGTCGGCTGTCAGAATGTTTGGAAATTATTTCTTGTTAAACTAAAAAAAATGATTTTAAAAAGTTGAAATACAAGATGTCCCCAAAAAACTCACCATTTTAGGTTTGATATAACTTTTCTTGTAAATATGATTCGAACTTAAATTAGGCTCAAATGCCAGTTGAAACTTGTGAAATTTATTGCATTCCACATTTGTTGCAATTTAGCACCAGGTTGTGTTTCTTCGTGCAAGGGTAAAAAATATTCAAGTATGACCAAGTGATATCGAGATTTGGAATGAGCAGCTCAACGTTGCCTAGAAACCATCAACACATTTTGTGCAGACTCTAGTCTTGTGCAAGGCCCTATGGTCCTACCGCAGGGATGGAATGTAGAAAATATTAATATTTTAATATGGATTTTACAGTTACAAGTAGTTACAAAAGAAAAAAGGACATCGGGGTCCTCGGACCACTAGTGCCGAAATACATAGAAGTATGGGGATATTACAGGGAAATGTTAACCCTTTTTCACAACAGACAACAACATCAACAGACAACTACAACATCATCAACAGACAACAGTGGACGAAGTGATTTCTGTGTGTCTTGCCTGCTAAGGCAGGCGACACAAAAAGGACACCAAGTAGGGTTATTATCGCCAGTTTAACAGTTATTGTTAAATTGTTAAGCTTATTAAAAGGAAAAACAAAATTTATACGATGCCTGCAATGAAACGCAAATACAATATTGTCGCAGAACAGCGGTCAGAGATCTATTCCTGGAAATGCCTGAACATAACGTATGTAGTCTTAGTTAGAAATGGGAAAATACATCGAAACATAACCTTGAAAAAGGATGAGCAATTCTCTGTTGACTTTTAAAAAAAATACAATACAGGACCTGATGGAGCCATCAAAGAGATAAAAACATACAAATAGACCATGGAATGAAAGGAAATATTGTTAATTTGACTTCATACGGCAAAGTAAACAGTTTTTCCACCATAAATACTAATAAATATT